>JAGFPH010021616.1:0-11367 GCA_018207615.1 Philaenus spumarius | reverse complement strand
GATAGTATGCCGGCTCCCTCTAGTTTGGATAGTATGCCGGCTCCCTCCAGTTTGGAGAGTATGCCGGCTCCCTCTCTTGCGGCGGAGTACAGTCAGAGCACCGCTCCACTCGTTTGTCTGCCGCCTGCCCTACCTAACTCATGTCTGCTCTGTAGTCGTGTTGATTGTATATCAACACTTTTTGGTGGTGACTGTACTGAAGACTCACAGACGAGTAGGAGAGGGTAAGACGTTATAGCGTATGTTCAAGTGACGTTTCACGCTGTCTGGCACTATCTGTACTATTTCTTGTTTATTGGCACCAGGCTAACATCAATAAGACGTAAACCCCCCTAAACTGTTGATTGAAAAACTGCAGTTGTTGTTAACTTATTAGTCCAGTCAAGGAATGAGGTGTAGAGTGCGTGAGCAGGTAACTAAACGATTCCTTCAGAAACTTGTTTATGGGGCTTAGGTTGTTAACATACCAAAAGTCCTGACTCCTAGGTGATGAGCGGGGGGGAGGAGGAGGGGGTAAATGTACGAATTTTGGGTTTTTCGCTTATATCTCGAAAACGGTGCATCGGAGAGAAATATTTTTAGATAATAAAATGGAGTTCTTAAAATTATCTAAAACTTTTATACCATATGTTTTTTTCTAATTCCTAACCGTTTTCGAGCTATACCCTCAGAAAAAGTTGAAATTTACAAAAAAAATCAATTTACGTCAAAATATTCATAAACATTGCATCATATTGTCTAAACCTATTCATAAACGAAAAGTATGAATAGGAAAGAAGTTGTAGATTTTTAAATTCCCTTTTAGAATATATACACATATGCTGATTAATGTCCAACCCGCCTAAAGTTACAGTTTAAAACTTGTATAGCATTTTGCAATTTTCAGAAAATTAGTTTGTATATCATATTCTTAACCCACAACCTTTGTTCGTTCATCTAATAACATATATGGCCACTTATAAGCAAGTTATTAAATAAAGTAGAAAAAATAATGATGATGACAAATTTCACACTTTATTCTACAGATAGTTTCGTTACACCAATACAATAATAATTGTAAACCCCATTGTTCTCAATATATTCCTAATGTTTTACTCTTAACTTTAAAAGTAATCAAATTTTCATCCTCTTTGAACTTGAGGGCCCAGGCAATGATTGTTCTTCCATGGCATCTTCTTCCTCAGTAGCGGGTGGCTCTTGCTGAATGGGCTCTACATCGTCTTCATCGTCCTCATCGTCAACAGGCACACTGTTCAGGCACTTCTCTTGACAGTGGAGGCACGCTGCAGAACAGGTGAGCATCGCTTTTCGGCAGCCACATTTTCCAATTACACAATCCTTGGTGCAGCGGCAAAATATAGTTTTCAGAAGAACCTCTGGTGCTGGTAGATTTTCCATTGTAATTGCCACCAGGGTGTCTCCTATACGTTTCCACCCCCAATCTTGAGGGGGCAGCTCATTAACGAGCCACTGCTGCATTTGGTGGTAGGTTCGCCGAGAGTGCTGTTTAGCTGCATTCTCTGTTGGAGGTAGGGAGCTGATTTCAGGCTTCATATTTGCCACTGACCTCGTAAACGATTGGAAGCGGCACTGGTTAAGGGAGGTTTGTTTTTTTGGCGCCTTATACCACTTCAGAAAGCACATCTCCCCAGCCTTTTCAACCTGGTCGTAAGTAGAGGAGGGGTTAGAAAATGTAATTGCTGCTTGCTGGATGATTTCTGACTCCAAGTACAATTTAAAGAAGCCCACCTTGCTTCTTCTGAAAGTAGCAGAAGTTGTGTCACATCCGGTAAATGAATGAAGGAACAGGATGTGTTCAAATCTACGGTGCTGCATCTCTTGGGTGGACAGTACTATTGTTTTGGTTTTCCCTCGTCCGGGTTTCAGCATGAAGATATCTCGGGTCGCAGGAGTGGAAGCAATCAACAGGACAGCCAGGTCTACATCCTCACCAACGACAGCCATAGAGTTGTGAGTGGATTGTTCAACGGCAGTCTTCACGATTAGGATGTCAGCGTCATCGGTAGCCTGAAGAGTATGTATCCCTTTCTCCTGCAGCTTTATCTCCAGTAAGGAGATGAAGTTAGTTTTGTTGGTAGGATTTGATAAAAAGTCTTCCTGTTTAACAGGTATTTGTGTGCCCCATGTCAAATTGATGTCGGCTGACCTTTTTAGTCTGTAACGACGCATTTGTTCTTGTGATTTAGTGCTATTGGCTGTGTTTGCGTACCCATCAAACACCACAGTGCGAGTAGTCCCAGGTGGTTATAAAAAAATTACTTAGTTTATATAAGTAAAATTACTTAGTTTTATAAAAATTATAAAAATTACTTAGTTTTAATTTTTTATATAACGCTTAGGACCGATACGGATAATTGGCGATTCGGTTATGCTATACAAGTTTTAAAATAGCTGTAACTTTAGGCGGGTTGGACATTAATCAGCATATGTATATATATTCTAAAAGGGAATTTAAAAATCTACAACTTCTTTCCTATTCATACTTTTCGTTTATGAATAGGTTTAGACAATATGATGCAATGTTTATGAATATTTTGACGTAAATTGTTTTTTTTTGTAAATTTCAACTTTTTCCGAGGGTATAGCTCGAAAACGGTTAGGAATTAGAAAAAAACATATGATATAAAAGTTTTAGATAATTTTAAGAACTCCATTTTATTATCTAAAAATATTTCTCTCCCGATGCACCGTTTTCGAGATATAAGCGAAAAACCCAAAATTCGTACCTTTACCCCCCCTCCCCCCCCCCCCCCCCTCACCTAGGCGTCAGGACTTTTGGTATGTTAACAACTAAGCCCCCTGAACAAGTTTCTGAAGGAATCGCTTAGTTACCTGCTCACGCACTCTACACCTCATTTTGGGTCATTTATTGACTGGACTATATATTCAAAAATAAACAGGAAAATTAAAATTTTTAATAATAAAAAAACATTCAAAACTTTCTTTTTTTTTACTTAGCATGGTAAATTATTTATTATATAAATTATATCTGCTAGGATAAATACGATCAGTTGAGATCAGTATGTGTCGAGGTTGGAGGAACTCCGAAACGCGTCGACAAACTCAAATAAAAGGGTTAAGACAAACTCTATTGGCGGAAAATTGTACTCAAACTGATTGTAAATTATCTGTTAATCCTCTAAAATTGTCTAGGGTAAAAAACAGATTTTCCAGGAGTGAGGTCCCCAAAGTTAGAAAGTATATTTGAAATATTAAATATAATTCTCTTTTTAATATTTAACCAACTTTCAAAAACAGATATCGTATAATAAAACAATTAAATAAACTGGTTATTAATTTGACTAAGCAAGAGACATGAACAAAACAAACAAATTTACAAATCCATTAATTATTGCAAACACAATACAATAAAAAATAAGGAAATCAAATGTGGAACTAAAACATAATAAAGGTATCAACACAATTAAAAGCTTCGATATTACCCCCACCCCCTTTTCAATAACAACATGAAATAACCGTTATACAAGACAAGACAATACCGTAAAAATACTCTTTGTTTACTGTTGTTAAATACAATATCTAAACATGCAATTGGCCTTACTTAACTATAAGGCCACAATAAACAAATTCGAGTAAGAATTGTCACTTAACCAAGACTTTTCCACTGGCACAGAACGACTTTAGATTTAATTTACCCTAGGCAGTCCAATATTTCATAGTTTCAACTTATCTTGTTATGAAAATGATCTCTAATTCCTCTATTCCTTATTTTATACTCAAAGAGTTCATAGTATAGTATTCGCAAACATTTTAAGTAAAATAACAATTTTTGTCTAAATCAGAAATTATTTGAATAAAATCATTTGCAAGTATAATAATTTAGATGTTTGCTATAAAATCCTTACTACAGTATGCAAAACACATCCTGTAAGAAATTGAAGTAAGCCTAAACCACGCAGTTAATGTAGTGTATTTATATGTTATTAACAAGCAATATGCAAATTGAAAAATAATCTTAAACTAATAATATGGTTATGATTAGATTTTACAAGAACTTAGATTTGTTTTTGATTTATGTCTAAAGTTTGTAATATTGGCGGTTACAAGTTACCGTCTTCTTGTATCGAACAGATAATTTATGAAGGCGACGACGGTAACATGAAAGAAGGTTATAATCTGTGAAATTGATCGCGGGCTCACTTCACAACAATATTGAAAGTTGAACAACAGTCATACATTTCAATAGAAGTCATTGCATAGGTAGTTCAAACATCGAAAGGCCAAAGCAATTAATTATAACAGGCATACAGGGAAATGGTGTGCGAACAACGCCAGGGTTTCACCTAATTAGTGATATTATTGCACCCACGGTTGAACTACCCTTGCAACGTGAGGTAAGTGGAGTCATTGTTGATTACATATTTGACATTAATTAGTTAATATTATGAAACAAGACACCCCGACTGCATATTAATTCCCCAATCAAACAACGTGCAGTAGGTTAACCAGAGACTGAGATTTATCTGTTAAATGTGCTGTAATGTGCTGTCTACTCTGCCTTCTTCCCTAGACTAATGTTGCACGACAGTCGAGTGGAAGGACATTACACTCAATCAGTCCTTACTAATGTTATTACTTTTCCTCTCATTTTGTCATTTTGTCTGGGGTAGTTTTAAATTGTTAAATTAGTTTAACACTAATAATGCTTGCCCTTAATATTCTCGTGTCAGTTGTGTTTCAAGCTAAGAATAAATAAAATATCTTTCTCGTAAGTATGTATATATGTACAAGTAGGCCTACATGCAATATCATCTTTTTCTTTTCACTCTATCCCTCACCTTTTCGTTGATCTTTATTTTCTCTCTTTCAATAACTATTTTATTAGTCTTTTTTGATTTATTTACCTCTGTCTTTATTTACAAATAATAAGATTTGTGTTTGGCTCAGATTTAATATTACAAGAAAGGGTCAAATTTTAATCTAATTGTTCCAAATCACAGAACGGATATGTATAATAAACCTTTTAGTATAACGTCCAATAAATCTCGTTGCCAGACCCCCTTACAGCTTCCAATTTTCTAAATTTCTGAAAATAAATTTCTATAATGGCGTGGCCGTGTATTATTCGCTTAGAGTTTGTAAGGAAATACTTTTTTAGTTAAAATGAAAGAAAGTGAATGTGCTTTATGGAATACATAATTTACGTCAGCAGAAACAAATATAATAACACTTTAATTATTTTTAATTAATTAAATTAAAATTTTATTTACGTTGAATTCAAATATCGAATGTGAATTTTTTGGAGTTATATTATTTTATAAGTGTTTTATATTTATATATACATTTGTCTAGTAAAATAAAATAATTTTATTCTTTAGTTTATACAGTTGTTTCTATTATATTGAATTTAGGGTTACTTTGAATAGTTATGGGAAAAGTGTACTTGAAAGTTACCTTTCCGAAAAATAAAGACTTTCATTAATTCTATAGGACCAGATATCCTACCAGTATTTAAAAAGTATCTTTGGTTTGGTATTTGGTTTATTAGCCTCATTTGGTTACATTTCTTATTGAACATTTGAGTTGTCACATATCATGATAAAACATACACACAGAATAAAAATTAATACACATATACACATAATACACATACAACACAAGTAATAAAAATAAGACATATATAACTATATTAACAATTTCAAATTAATCATAAAATAAAACAACTACATATAAAATCCATTCAAACCCCCGGGTACTCCTCCACCGAGTAAAATTGCCCGCTTTACTAAGAAGGCCTTAAGTTTATTTTTAAAGGCTTTAATGCTAGGCACTTCCTTTATATTGTCTGGCAACCTGTTGTACAATTTGAGACCAAAATAGCGCACCCCGTCCTCCAACAACTTTAATATATGTACTGGGTATTGAAGCATTTGCCGTCTCATGGAATATCCATGTTTGTACTGATCGACACCCATATAATTACTTCTAAAAAAGAGCAGGACATTCAAGATGTATATACAGAGAAGAGTTAAAAATTTTAATTTCGTAAATGAATTTCTGCAAGATTGCCTACCTTTTAAATTACAAATTATTCTTATAATTCTCTTTTGAATAGAAAAAATGTTTCCAGACTCTACCGAGTTCCCCCAAAGAGCAACACCATATTTGAGGTGAGAGTACACATATGCAAAATATACTGTTTTAATTGTATTTGGATTGGAAATACGTGAAATAGTAAGTAGTGCAAAACAAGCTGAGTTAAGTTTATTTGAAATGAAGGTAATATGTGATTTCCAGTTTATGTTTTCATCAATTACCACTCCCAGAAATTTTGACGAGCCTGGTTCTAAATGATTAATTGAAATTTTGTCTTTTAATTGTTTACAACTGAACTGCATTAGCCGAGTTTTATTTTTATTAAGTTTTAGACCATTTGATAAAACCAATTTTCTTCCATAATCAGTGATGAAGTAACCGACTTTTCTAGATTAATACTATTCTTCCCAAAAACCGTTAAAGTGGTGTCATCAGCAAACAGGACAGCTTTTGCTTCCCTAATATTATAAGGCAGGTCATTTATATAGACCAAAAACAGTAAAGGACCCAATATTGATCCCTGAGGCACACCTCGAGAATTTATTTCCCAAGAAAAGCAGTGCAATCCGTAAGAGTCTGTATAGACTACTTTTTGCTTTCTACATGTTAAGTATGACCGCAACCACTCATTTGCCTTTCCACGGATACCATAATAGTTTAGCTTATAAAGGAGAACTGTATGGTCGTCACAATCAAACGCCTTTGATAGGTCACACATTAGAGATGCTACATGCATGTTCTTATCCAGCGAGCGAGTTACAGCATCTAGTATATTATATATAGCAGATTCTGTAGAGAGGCCTTTCCGGAATCCAAACTGGCTCTCTGTTAAAACATTAAATTTATCAAAAAATTTCAAAATTCTGCTCAGAACTACTCTTTCAAAAATTTTAGACAAAACCGGTATTAGTGCTATAGGTCGGTAATTTGTAAAGTTAGATTCATCTCCTTTTTTAAAGATAGGTTTTATTAGGGAATATTTAAGATTATCCGGAAAACTACCATTCTCAAAAGTCTGATTGATAAGAAAAGACAATGGTTTTGAGATAATATGGTAAGAAGCTTTCAAAACTTTGGTAGGAATATCATCCCAACCCATAGCGTTTCTATTATTTAATCCCGAAATTACTTTATACACTTCTTCCGCAGTGGTCGGATTTAAAAAAAATTGAATTTGAAAACGGATGTTTTTTGTTTTTTAAGTGTTTTATCATACCGTCATTGTTTGGTTTTAGTCCCAAATTATCGGTAATTTGTATAAAAAAAATACCAAACGTGCTGGCAATTTCAGACGGGTTTTCGATAATGGATCCTCCACTGCAAAGTCTCAAATCACTACCTCCAGAAACGCCCACAGCTACAGTCTCTCTTCGCACAACCTGCCAGACTGCCTTGGATTTATTTTTTGACCTATCAATGTATCTGTCATTCGCCATTTTCTTAGCAGCTTGAATGACTCTCCTCAATATTTTACAGTAAAGCCTATAGAAATTAGAAGCCGCAGGACAGCATAGGGTCCGCTGGCTCTCAAACAGGACACGTTTCCTTTCACATGATATTCTAATCCTTGTGGTAATCCAGGGGATTTTGACAGTTTTGTTTTCTAGTTTTACCAATTTCAATGGAAAAGCTTCATCAAAAGCTCCATTGAATTCATTAAAAAAACTGTCAAAATTTGTATTTATACATTGACTTTCAGAAAACGGAAACTCAGCTGGATAATATTTTCTAGAAGTCCAATAAAATTGCTCAGATTGTGTTCATTTAAAACCCTTTTAGGTTGAAAATTTGTTTTTTTTATATTTGCGTTTTCCTAAATTTTGAATTTGAATTGAAAGACCTTTGTGGTCTGATAGGCAAGGGTCATACAATATGTTTCTTAATGGCGCAAAATTTGTAAAAATATTATCAATACAAGAAGCTGATCCCGAACCAATTCTAGTTGGCTCGCTAAAATTAGGCAAAGTGTTATAACTTTTTAAAAGGTGTAGAAATTTAATTGTATCTCTATTGTTGACTAGTAGATCAATGTTGAAATCGCCTGCTAAAACTATCTGTATTTTTCTTTTCTTTTTTTTTTTTTGCAAGGATAGTAAGAATGTCATCTATTCTAGTCATGAACATTGTTATATCGCTAGTTGGAGCTCTATATATCGATACTAGTGCAATTGAGCAATGATCGGTTTTTAGTTCAACTGCTGAAACTTCAAAAACTGATTCAACAGAAAGCGCATTGATGTTAGTAAGAGGAATGGAATCTTCTTAAATAAGTTATCTAAAACATCAAACATTGTACATATTTTTTAATATTACGTTTTATTTCTTAGCCTGACTTATGGTCCTTTTCTTCTTTCTTGGTTTTTTTTATGTGACGTATTTTCGTTTTGTCTTTCTGTCTCAACTCTTCTTGTAATTATGCTTTCTCTTTTCTACTACTCTTTCTCCCTTTCTATCTATACAAATAAGTTTGTGTTAGTATCAAATATAAGTTGAAAGATTACACGAAAGTAATTTTATTGAAAATAAGTCAAATTGATTGTTTGAACGCTCTAGGATAACTCTTATTTCAAAGCACAGAAATGGAGGATACACAACAAATCTGTTAGTGTAATACCTTAAGGGTCTTCTATACCTTGCGTAAAACAGCAAAAATATGCACTTCGTACTATCGTGTTTCGGACGCTGTTTTTCAACCTAAAAGGTTGTGAAACGTCTTAAGTTGTTCTTAAAGGCTATGTGCTTTTGTCTTATATCTCGTAACTAAAAGAAATCGACGGCAACTCATTTTAATCAACGCTTCAACTGAGTAAAAATCGATTATTTTTAATGCATTTTTTGGGGAGTTTTAAGCTATAATTTCCATATTTTAAGCTAACGCGTAAAAAATATAAAGCCTCTTCATAACTTAAAGTAGTTTCCCAGATTATTAATTTATAAATAGAATCCGAAACACGTTATTACGAATGCATGTTTCAACGATTTTACAGCCTTTTTGTTTTAAAATCATACTGTACACTCGGGAGTTTTCTTCAAGGTAAAGAAGAGCCTTAATCAACTCGTTACTAGATCGATTTTAATTCCACAACTTACAAAATCGCTAAAGCTACATTTAAGGAAAATCGTTTTGATTAGAAGGAATTAATAATTAAATCTTTAACATGTGGGCTTTATATTAAACATTAAGTCATTGAAATTCAGAACATTCTTATTTTTCTTTCGCACAAATACATTTTACTGATTTTTAGTTTACGTATTTAACTTTTCTTTGGAATTTTGTCGGATTATATGCGTTTTGTATTATATCCACAAATTAGGTTGCATATTATTTTGTGTTTTATGTGTAAGTTTTTAACGTATCTGTTGTCTAATTTAAATGAGTTAAGTAGGTTTATTTTGAATAAGTTGTGGAAAGAGATGACCTAACGGTCAAATTCGATCGCAATAAAGCTTTTATTTATTCTGTCTTTATTAGTCAACGTTTAACAGAATGATATCATATAATGGTTTCAATATTATTATAAATAAACAAATGACTGTTTTAATACATGGCATGACATTCTCCAAACTGAAAAAAATCATAAAACTATAATTTATAACTTTAAAAGTCCACTTTTTGGGAATTATAGATTTTCCATTCTTGCATTTCTCTCGCAAACTGTCCTTAGGTGTGGTGGTTGAAAGTATATAATTTTAGGTATAAGTATGTGCCTCACAATGTCTTTCAGACTAAGGTATTTACTAAATATTATGATGTAACAACCTCCTGCAACTAACGTACAATCGAAACTTCTTCTTAACGCTTTATATCTATATTTGGATTTTTTGCTTACAAGAAGAGAATGGGAAATCATAGCGGTGATGATATCTAGTTGTTTATTACCACTATAAAGCTATTGGTCACATGTACAAAATAAAATGTGTAGTGTGTGTTATGCCGAAAAAAATACTACGGTTTACCTGCGGTATACGCTGCTCTCCTTGAATTTACTAATCCAATTGGCATAAAGAAAAGAAGTAATCACAAATTGTAATAAATACCAAAACAATAAATACACCCCCGTGAAACATCACAGGCTGACACACATTAGAAATACACAATTTAAAAAACAAACTATTTTTACAAACAACATTAAGGATGAAAGATGATGGGTGAAATCAGCTGTTAAACGAATAGGTAGGCCTAATTCTTCGTTAAATTTGTATCAACAAGTATATTGTTGATAAAAGGTTGTATTTATATATAGTTTATAACCACCAAGCAAATATTATAACGTATATTATCGTATTCATTAGGTCTATAACTCATATTTAAAATAAACGGTACCAGATAACTGCCACATACTTTCTCCCAGTTGAAACTTTATACCTTCCCAAGAATAGCATGGGAGGTGGTTATTTAGAATTGCAAAAGTAGGAAAATGTTACGATGGAAAATATTAGATGCATGTAACACACATCCATATTATATTATATTATTATTATTATTTAAACTATTCGATCGATTTCAAACAAATTTGCACCAAACATGTCAATTGGACCTGTTGACGAAAAAAGGTTTTGACAAATTTTGAAAAACAATCCCCTTTTGGTCAAAAACCCCCAAAAATCAGTTATTATTATTACCTAAACGAGAATTTTTAGAAACATGCGGTTTGTTTTGCATATGGTAGGGTACATTAAGGGCTACAAATAAGCCAAATTTTATCAAAATCGTAAGAGCCGTTTTTGAGAAATTTTGATTTTTCTCGTAAACCCCCTTAAAAATCAAAAATTTGAAAAAAAACAACGCCTGGAGATATTCCAGAACTACACCTACATACCAAATTTCATCAAAATCGGACCGTTGGTGTGGTCTTCAGCTCTGTACACATCCTTACAGAAACACGGACAGACATCACCAAAAAAACACTTTTTTGGGTTCAGGGAGCACCAAAACAAATAATTCCACTAAACATATTTTTGGATTCAGAGGGCACCATCACAGATAATTCCACTAAACATTTTTGGGGGGTTCAGGGAGCACCACAACAGATAATTCCACTAAAAATTCAAATTCGAAAATTTGGACGAAAGCAATATATTCTCCATATACTACGTATAGGATGGAGAAAGTAAAAATCAACTTCACAAGAAATTGTAAACATAACCCCAAACTATAACCTACATTGGGTTTACAGATGATGGGTGAAATCAGCTGTTATATTATATGTTACTCACGTACGTACGTACGTACGTAAGCTCATACACTCGCTTTTATAGGAGTTGATTAAAATCTAAGTAATTATCGTG
>JAGFPH010021613.1:0-13217 GCA_018207615.1 Philaenus spumarius | reverse complement strand
CTGTCGCACACACTACACTGAACACCATAACTGGAAAGCCAATCCTATAACAACATTTTTGTACTTAAAATAGTATACTGATGTGTATCACAATAAATACCTCTTAACACCTGGTCAGCTTACCGAGTGGCTGCAAAGTCACTTTGTATTGCATAACATTCAGGTTGGCAACACTGCCTGTCATCAGGTGATTGTAAAGGCCATAGCGAATCCAGGCCTATTATTGAGTGTAGCGTGTGCATCACTGAATAAGGCGACATTGTCGTTTAAACATTGTGTTTAAGTAATTAAACGTACCTATTAGGTATCTGTGAGAATATGTGTTCAAGTATTATTCTATGTAGTATATTATGAAATGAATTATCTCAATAGTTAAGCTCAATATTTATTTATTGGTTTTAACCCTACAACTGTTCACGGTAATTTTCTGCAATGCCAAGCCATTTCGGTGCTTGTTGCATGCATTTTTTTTTAATTTCGCCAAATATAGTAATTATACTCCAAACCAAAAGTGTTTGATAGCTTTTTTGTAGAGAAATGTTCAAAGAATTTATACGTGACAGTAAAAATTGATCGATGTAAAATTTTTAGCTCAAGAAAGAAAAAATGTTCAATAACAGAAGAAAAAAGTTCAACTTTAGGTCTACATAAAACGTAGTAAACATTTTTTGTAATTTTTTCAAAACGCACAAAAGTTTTGTAATTTAGTTCTAAATAGAAGTGTATAAAAATATATATCAATTTCAAATCCATTTTTTTCAAAACACCAGTTTTTATGTTCCTACATATTGAACTGTATACTTGAAAATTCTTATTTATAAACTTATTGCACTTTGTTTTACTCGTTCCACAAAATTAGAACGGACAAAAGTTCTTACAGAGCTAGACTATACATATCCTGTGTGTCTAGACTAATGGGAACAACGCATAGCCAGACTGTGGGAATGTCTGTATTTCTCAGCCTATTGTATTTCTCAGGACTGTACGAATAAAACCCGAACACTGAATGTAGTTTATTTTACGCCAAACTGTAGGTTGGACTTTTCTCTTCAAATTTATTTAAATATCACTAAACAAATATATTGAATTGTAACAGATATATTGATTGCAAAATGTGCTTCCTCATTGGTTGAACTGTCAAACTGCAAGGGATTACAGAAAACTTTATATTTTCGAAACTATAAGAGTGACGACTGATTGCAAGGCAGTTTTAGAAAGTTAAAATCTAGACGAATCCAAAGGTATCTTTACATTATTTTCAAAACAATTCAGTCGAACGATATTGAGCCTTAGAAAAGTGACAAAGTTGAGTAATTTCTTTGTGTTTTCTCGCGTGGCATTAGCTTTTTAGAAAACTACAATTT
This sequence comes from Philaenus spumarius, assembly GCA_018207615.1. Classification (NCBI taxonomy): domain Eukaryota; kingdom Metazoa; phylum Arthropoda; class Insecta; order Hemiptera; family Aphrophoridae; genus Philaenus; species Philaenus spumarius. The sequence goes on along the minus strand of JAGFPH010021613.1, from coordinate 11,853 downwards.
TAAAACGATGATTACATATGTAAATATACGTTTAAGAACAAATTTGTAAATACAAAAATTAAAGTTTAAATTATTTTATTTCCAATGGTTTTTGTTTTATTCCGATTGGACGATTTTTAGTGGGTGAAATATTTAATACAAGTTGAGTTGTCAATTAATTGAGTAGTTTGCCACTTACGCCGAACGTTATGAATGCTCAATTTAAGAAACAGTTGTAGGGTTAAATGTTTGAAAATAAAATATAAATATAAATACTTTATGAACATTGTAATAGCTCTAATAAGCAACTTCATGCAAAATGTTGCTTAAACCCTCTGGCTGCTACTGCAATGTATTTATAATTACAACATTAAAACTTACCTCGAGAACTCCATAAAGGAAAACTTGTAACCGTGTTGTTCAGCTACTCCCGCACATACAACATTGGAAGACGAACCAATGAAAGTTCCATTGCCTGAAAAACAACAAATTGAAATTTAAAGATTTCAATACAAGTTTGAGTTTTAAAACACAAACAGATGCACAGATACTAAAACATAAATAGATAAATACAACAGAACACAGATAGACTGCGCCAACAAAACTATAAAACAGAATTGATTTTAGACACCTAGAAACAGTGCTCTGTGACCACAGATAGCCTACACAATAAAAACACACAATCGTTAAACAACTTGTTAGTAATATTAGCAACAGTACTCTATCACAGAATTGATCATGCTGGACCAATGAAGATTCAACAAGGTCGGAAGCGGAAGCTCCAGCCAAAGTTTTTTTGGGAGAAGAAGAATAGACATGGGAAGTATCTTTCTTCTAGCTTTGGTATTGAGGAAAGACAGTCGCAAAGTATATCTGGAGTTCTATTGGGCCGATTGACATGCGGTTTGTGTTAAATGAAAGGTAATTAACTCTATATTTGCCCATTTTCCTTAAAATTATACCATTCCTTCATTTAATATTTTCAAAATGAAATTAAAAATATTTTCTATTCATTAACATTGTTTTTACTGATCAACTAAATAGCACAGATCAGCTGATTATAACAGCACATGTTTTATCATCTCCTGGAGTTCTATTGAACAGATATAATAGCACAGATCAGCTGATTACAACAGCACATGTTTTACTATCATAACATGGTTTGTTTATATTGTAATTTACTTTATTGAAGTAGGTTATGTTTAATTTTACTGTAACAGATATACCATAATATAATATACTAAAATCAAGAAATAGCGAAGTATTGCCGTAGTATTAATATATTTTTTCCAATTTAAGTTACAGATCCAACAATGCAAGTACGCACTTTGCAAATGAAAAATTTTCAATTTGAATTATTATTAAAATTATTACAGATAATACATAATGCAGGTGGAAGCTTTAGGAGAGAATCCAGTTAATAAAACAATAAACTTCTTACCTCCCAAGCACGCCCCCAATGCCAGTGACCAAACAAGAGGCTGCAGAGGAAGTTTCAGTTCTTCATTCTGACTTAACGATATCACTATTCGTATCATCATTGTGGTCAGAGGGATGTTGTCAACAAAAGACGAAGCTAATGCAGAAACCCATAGAATCAATAATATAGCCGCTGCAAGCCTCCATTCTTTATCGACCAATAGGATAACGTCTTCGGTATGATGACCAATGAAATCTATCAGGCCTAGGCGTGCAAGTGCCTGAAAAATGTTGCGTATTTGACATTAATAAAGCATATTTTTAAGTTCAAAAGAAACACAAATTAAAATTTTAAATAAATGATCCAGTTTATTTTTTTTTTAAAACTTTGTTTTTTAGTAGGATTATCACTTAATCTACTAAAAAGCACGGTGTCAGTTGGCTTAGTTTCTGCTTGTTGTTGATAAACATAATTGTTGTTGGGTTCACAAGTCTACAGAGATTCAAATAATATCCATAATGCATGTTTTTCGAATCCATTCCCGGAGTTCTAAAATTTTAGGATTGGGTGCACGCGTTTGTTTTTACCTCTATCGAAGTTTCTGATATGGCATGAAAGCAAATAAGAATGAAGTAAATACGACCCGTGTAGTTTTCATTTATCATTTTCTTTCAAAGATCTTTGCTATTTAGTTCTAACTTCAGGTGATCTATAAAATTAGTATACATTGTATTCTTTATTGCGGAGTTTTGCTGTTGAATTTCCATAAATTTTAACTCGGTAGTTCATAAAGTTACCAGAATTGTATTTGAGCATCGCTTTCTTTCGTGAACTTTTGTGTTGCACTTAAATTAAATTAGAACTCTGGTAATTCGTATAGTTACGGCAATCATATTTAGGATTGTTTTCTTTTGTGAATCTATGCTTTTGTTTTTTAAATTACATTTTAATATCGATATTTTATAAAATTAGTGCAATTCATATTGGAGCATTGTATTCTCTTGCAGCATCTTGGAAGCTTCCTAGTATGCATTAAAATTTCACAGAACTTCGAACTACTACGAGTATTTGGTAATTTAAAACATATAAAATCAAGTAATAAAAATATATAATTAAATACACAGTGTCTACTTAGGACAGTAGTGAATAAAATACTAAGCCATTCATGAATGCATACATAAATTCCAGTACACTATAGAATGACTTGCTTTTCACCCATTTTTCTATAATCAATATGAAATATCTCACAGAGATCAATTTAGTGGTTTTAGGGAGCCGATTGAAAAATGTTAGACCAGTTTGCTTACGGGAGATCTGGTTTTTACCAGGTTTACCAACAGCCACTTCAATCATCCATCATTTCTGGTAACATTTCAATAATAATACTTCTTTGTTTTTTATTCTTATTGAAAGAAGAATGTGACTAATGCATATTGAATAAAATAAATGAAAAAAAAAAAAATTAAAACATGCTTTTCTATCCATGAATAACATAAATAGGCTCGAACAAAAAAATAAAAAATAACCCACAGATAAAATTAATTCTTCCTCAGCGAATTTGATATTGTAATGAGACTTGATAGTTTGCAATCTTTTTACTTTTCACAAAGTAAACATACCCAAAAAGCATGGGGCATACTCTTGCGAAGTTCCGAAAACATCACGCCCCAAGCTTTTTGGGTGTGTTTATTTTGTGAAAAGTAAAAAGATTGCAAGCTATTTGCAGATTGTAGATTCGCTGAGGAAGAATAAATTTTATATGTGGGTTATTTAAAAATGTTTTTAGTTCGAGTCTATTTATGCTATTCATGGATAGGAAAGCATGTTTAACATTTTTTTTTCATTTATTTAATTTTCAAATTTTTAGTTATAGTCATAAATTGGATTTTTCCGAAAATTTTTAGTCTCAGGGCCAACCCCCCCCCCCCATACCTGAGGGTTAATTTTTTGGTTAATATATTATGTATGTGAGAACGTAGTCGTAACGCCGATGTGCTATACGGAACAGCCCGAGGCGATCCGGAAAGAGCCGAGGCGACCGTGCATCGGTTGAACGGTAGTGAGTTGAATAAAAGCAAGAAAAACTTTCCTTCCATTGGTTTGATCATTAATTCTACTATTTAAATTCTAGAAATTATTAATACAGGGTGTAAGACAACTATTATGATATGTTAGTTTACATAACTGTTATAAATTCTCTAAGCTTCCTTTTTGCTGCATAAAATGAGAGGTAAAGGATGTAAGATGTTTGCACATAAAATTATCAAATGGAGTCAAGTAAGGAGATCTAATAGTTAGAACTATTTCATTAACTAGCAATTGTACCATTTAGCATGCCTTCAATATAAAAAAGGCCTTAGTATTTGTTGTGACAAGGCTTTATTATGAACATAAGAAACAACCTGAAAGAATGCAAGATTTGTGTAGAACCAATGGCGCTCAAGAAGACAATGGTACTTATCAGGAGCTGATACAGAAAATGTTTTAGGAGAGGGCGCTATATTTCTCTCCAAAAATAAAAGTAATACTATAAAGCAACCCATATGTGACCGTTTTTCTAACACTTCAAGCTCAACATATTTTTTTGTGATTTCAGAGTATCCAGATCTGGGCCTGACTCCAATAAAGGTAAAGCAGGTGACAAAATATTATAACAACAATTTCAGCGGCTATTTCTATTGTACTAACCTCCATTACTATAAACAGTGCAGAGAAGAATATAAGCGTACTCCACTCCACCTTGGACAGGATGCTTTCTATGTCCTCTCTATCGGCCAACATAAGCAGCAAGATGGCTCCCAGTATGGCTGTTCCTCCGATGGGAAGACTGAAGTACGAAGATGAACTCATGAAGAAGGCGATAATGACGAATGTCAGTATCATCACGGATTTCAATAAAAGTATTGGGTTTTTTATTTTAAACTGAAATTAGAAAGTTTAAATAATTTGTAAATTATAGACTACCAGTGGAAACCCCTGTGTGCTCTGCACGCCAACCCAATTGGAACCTTCTAAACACATAATCATGTTATGTTGGTTTTCTTTATAATAAAGGTGTAGGATTAATAATAACCCTAAAGCTAAGATGGTAAATAATGTTAAATGTTCAAATCAAATATTTTATTCGTATATTTTATAACAGCAGTTATAACAAAGGTTAAAAGAACCAGCAAGGCTCAGGTCTACATTTGAATAAAAACCTAACTTAAAAATTAGCAATACAAATAACTGATGCAAAGTTTGAAATCAGCTGTTAATGGAAATATTAAAACAATCAGCTGTTTTAGCTGTTATTTTATTCAATTGGTTGCTATAGTAATAAAATATGTAAATACGTGTGTTGGTTCATGTGTCTAGACATAACCTAAGAATTTTTTCCAACTAAATTTACAAAAATTGAAATAAAAAATGTTTTTATCGAAATGAATTATATCCTATGTTACTCAGGGATAGTATAATAGCTTTGTATTAGTAAAACTATTTTTTCAATTGGTTCAGTAGTTAAAGAGATTACCACCTATATACAAACAAACAAACAGAATTTACCTCTTTATAATATTAGTATAGACAAGTATTACAATTTTTCGATATCTATAGCATATTATAAACAGGTTATTATAGATTTATTAATTTAACCCCGTAAGATTAAACCCATCTAAAGGTAACAACCTCTTGCAAGCAGGAATGTGTCCTGAAAATGGGGAAGCACCCAATAGTATTCCAAACAAAAGTTCCAGCTTTATTGGAATGTGTCAGAAAAATTTTGAGACTCGGACACATGAATATATATAGCCTACTGTATATTCTCAGACAGGCAGGCAGCTTTGAAAGCTCTGAGCTCGTTTAATGTCAGGTCAAAACTAGCCAGGGAATGCATCAAGTCCACAATACAACTGGAAGGTCTTAACCTGGTCATGCTCTGTAGGCACCAGGGCACAATGGAATAGTTGGAAACGAGCGTGCAGATAATCTGGCAAACATGACATCAGCAACTGGATTCACAGGGCCTGATTATACTGCGGCATATCAAAAGTAACAGCTATGCAGGCTGTCACCGATTGGGCAGGAAGGAGGTGGAAGGACTTCTTGATCCATCTAGGCTAATTGCATCTGACGTCCTTACGTTCAGAAGGTGCAATATAAAGAAGGCGGTAGCTCTAATCACAGGACATGGCTACCTCAGAAAATACATGCGAAGAATATGCATTTTCACCAGAGACACCAAAATGCTGGAAATTTGGCCTGCAGGAGGAACATCTGGTACCTTAAGAGGCTTGAACAGATGAGTTATGAAACCTTTGGAAAATTAAACAAAGAACAAAACATCCTCCAGGATAACCTTGTCAGAAGGATCCTTATGAACACTGACCTTGACTGGGGTAACTAGGGTTTAACATCCTTTGTGTGAGAACGCGATAAGCCCTTGAGGCTGACGTACATAAGGATTGGACCGTCCACTTAAGAAAAAGAACTGTAATTACGATCACATGTCTTATGTAAAGAAAAAAAGTGATTGAATATAAAATAAATAGATTAAAATTTAACTTGACATACATATTTTTATGCTGTAGAGTCCTGAATAACAAACTTTTAATACGTACCGATTACAAATATTCTTACCTTGCCTTCAATTTCTTCTAAATTTGATGTGTAAGTCTCAATTGCAATACTGAAAAAACAGTGAGTTCTGTAATAAAATGTATTTATATTCTTGTCTATATCATAAAAAGGTGAACTCTTCAGTTCACATTTCAGAAATATGCATCAACTAATGTTATCAAGTGACTAAAACTACAGGAACACAAGCCTATAAAGTTCTAGGCCTGTGTAAAAGAAAGCTATGATCAGTGACACCTCATAGCTAAAACTAGTGAGCGAGTGCTACACCATAAAATTACTTAAGCTTAACATCGACATAAAACTTTCAATCGTTATAAACGCAAAGCATTTTTAACTTGTTAATACCCCAATAATCTATATTTTAACCAGCACAACAAATATACAAAAGTTCCTTTAATTTAAAATAAACCTACCTTACTAACCCATATAATTATCAGTTTTGGGAGTGACAAATTACTACACTCGATTCCACGTTCACCGTGCAGCGCAAGTCTTACGGGAGAATAGACATGCTACTACCATTACAGAGAACATCACGTTTATTTTCATGCGGGTTGCGTCAACTGTACGAGCGTTGCATGGGAGTTGATGTTTTTTAGTTGACTACTACCACTGAGTCTGTCGTATGGATAACATGGCTTATGGGCGCTCTGTACTACACGGGGAATGTAGAATCGAGTGTAGGTGTGGCTATAAAACTTTGTAACTTTTATTAAAAAAATTTTCCCGTTTGGGACTCATTTTATAAAAAAATATGTTCTTTGTACTTTTCTGAACAAAAAAATGTATAACAAAGTAGGACCTATACTTTACTTGTACAAAATACATTCTGCAGATTTTTAAATGATAACATGTGTAAGTACAGTAAGACCTCAATAATTCGGCACACTCGGGGATCTGGTGATGCCAGGTCTTCCTTTAAAATGGTTTAAACTGGGAATAAACTATAAATAAACACACATGTGCTATATATACATACATATTATTATTATTAGAGTTGTTACAACACACAAACAAATACATCGAAACAAACAAAAACGTAAATTACACGTTGAAACTACGTAACAATAACTGCGTAGAGAAATTGCCGCTAACTGATGGGCCTCAGTAGGGACGGCTCCATTTCCCTTTGTTGTTGGCTTCCATTAGTCAGTACAAGGAGGGAGGGGGGTTTGCTATTTTTACTCCAGCCTATCACAAATTCTTTGAACCCCTTTCACTTCCAAACCGTGTGGTTTTAAATCGAACAACTATTTACAAGAAATTCGATGTATCTTTTCCCAAAGACTTCAATTTGTTCAAATAATCTTCATTAAGTGGAATACGGTCAACAAACTACTGACAGCAACGAAAGTGTTAAACGGTCCCTTTAACCGGGAACGTTTTCAAAGGACGACGAGAGCACATTGTTTTGAATCGGTTCGATTTTCAGGAGAAATGTTGATTGAAATGTTTGTTTTGGACAAGTTTATTGAGCAGTAGATTTTTACACACTGTTTTTGACGGATGCGGAGGCAACAGACAGTGTAGGCCAGGCCTAAATCACTCAATAATCACAAAAACTGCCATTTTTTTATGTGTGCCAATTTTCAAGATTATGGATGCCGAACTATCGAGTCTGCTGGACTATCGAGTGCCGGATTATCGAGGTTTCACTGTAATAAAAAAGACATTACGTGTTGAGTGGTTTTCTATGTACTGGATATTGAGTTAATAAAGACAACTTTTTTGTGTCTAGTGATTTTTTTTGTAAAGTTAACTGTTATCAATTAGCCGCCATTTTGAAACGAGGAAAGGAATTGGTTTATTACATTTCTCACATTTGATCTTTATAAAACTAAGTAGGTAACAAGCAAATATTTAACGCCATATCATTTATACCATTAAAAACAAACACACACACACACACACATATATATATATATTGTTTCTTTCTTAACCCTTCATTGGTCGCGTCACGGTCTAATCGAACAGGGTTTTTGTATTTTACTTATAAAAACTGAGTGGAGCTTTTAAGATCTTCCACCCCTTCCATACCTTCACACACACTCTTTCACTATTCAGTTACGACACCCGCACTCTTCCCTGATGCTTCAGTTGGCTGCTGTACTGCAATCGTTCTATCAACTGGTCTTTTCCACCGCGCACGACCCTTCACGTTAGTAATATTTGTTTTTCTGTTGTTCAGAACAATATTCTTTATTACTGCCAAGATGAATATAAATGAATAAGAAAGTCTTTTAAATCTTTGAGGTTATAATATGAATATAAATACAACCTTTTATTATTAATATATATTCATTTATACAAATTTAAAGAAGAGATACTTATTCATTTAACTTCGGAAATATTCGTACATCTTCGTATTCTAGTAAGAACAATATGTTTTATAATGCTTATAAAACAACAAAAAACGTATGTTATAAACAAATGTTTATTGAAATACACTGTAAAACTTGATTTGTGTAACAAAATACATGTTAAATAACATTTTACCCAATAAACTACCTTTTTTAAAAATGTTTTTTAATTATTTACTAAATCTGGTGGAATCCACCGTGTGCGACTCCTTACGTAACTATTATTGACGCAACCAATGGAGGGTTAAAAATACAAAATGGTGGCTGGATAGAAATCTCATTTTAATTTCTGAAACTTTTAAAAAGTACCTTGTATAATAATTTGAAGACAACTATAAAAAGATTGTTGTGGGTAAGTAACATCAACAATAGTACAATAATAGTTTCACTGTTAGGCTATATCATTCAGTTGTAGATCTACAACTGTGTATACACACCTTCCGCTAAGAATTTTCTTCTTCAGTTCAGTTCCGAGCCGTTTTATCTTCATGAGAAGTGTTTCCCGCACGGTATCTTCGTCTTTCGAGCACGAAGAAAGCGAGTTTGCAGCTCTCGTCCAAATGGCGATTTCATGGCGAAGTTCTGAACAGAAATAAAGAGCACTTTAAATAACATAACTGTTCTAGATGATTATCACCAATCTGTCTCTTTATACGAGAAACAAAGAATCCAACACAGTGGTTTTCAAAGCCTCAATTTCATAGACCTCACTATCCGTACAAATAACAGCATCCAGTATTACATCTACAGCTGATTGACATAAGTGTGCCAGCTGTTTCTCTTAAAATCTATAAGAGCTATTAAAAAAAAAAGTTAAATAGTAACTCCCCTGGACTTTTAGTTCTGTTTAATTTGGTGACTGAAATTTTTCTCTTACCCGCCATTTTTCCAATATAGTGGCTAACTTTCAAATTTATTATGGAACACCTTATATTTTATGATGATTTTGGATTTACAAGTTATTTTAAGACTTTTTTGTTCTTGGTTTTTTTTGAGACCACTGACCGTTTAAAAGTTGGAGGGGTATAAATTTAAAGAACATCTGAGTGGATAATATTTTGACATAGAAAAGTTTTAAACCAATAAAAACCCTCTTTACATTATAAAAGCATTTTTTTAGACAAGCAAATAACTTTTAAAAATCAAGAAATACGCTTTTTGTTAATTTTTGTAAAGCATAATACAGCTGTTGGTTGTATTTGTTCAGATTGTTGTTTACGAAAGTCCTCTGTTTATAAGGTTACAAGGTCTCATATTAAAGTATAGTTTTTAATGTTTTAATATTCTAAAATGGAGGCAAACTTTAGAATTTTGTATGAAACACCCTATGTTTTATTATGATTTTTGATTTTACTGAATTCTGGATTGTGAATCAGCTGATATTAAACATATGTTATCAACTTCATTTTTCATGTGTGACAAATTTGTAATTTTTTCACTTCTAAGTCATATAAAAAAAAAAAAAAAAACACCAAGAACAAAAAAGTTTTAAAATAACTTGTAAAATCCAAAATCATCATAAAATATAGGGTGTTCCATACGAAATTCGAAAGTTGGCCGCCATATTGGAAAAATGGCGGGTAAGATAAAAATTTCAAAGTCACCAAATTAAACAGAACTAAAAGTCCAGGGGAGTTACTATTTAACTTTTTTTAACAGCTCTTATAGATTTCAAGAGAATCAACTGCCACACTTATAGTCCAGTCATATTAGGATATTAGGTGGAAATAATTCCCTAAAAGGGGAAACTTTGCATATGTATAGTACTAGCACCCAGTAACAACATATTAAAAATCAACATTCGTGCATGCTGTGCTACGGCCGCCATCTTGGAAAATGGCGGCCGATTTTCACTTTTTTGGCCATATCTCACTAACCGTTGGAGATACAAAAAATATTTTCCAACAAAAGTTAAAGACCACAAAGAAATACATCTTTTCAGTTCTGATAAATGTTGTACTATCTCTAACGGTTATTGAGAAAAATTCAAATTAGTAATAAGAAAACTTGAATTTTGTTCGAATTTCTGCAGTTGAAGTGGGAAATTTAATTTAACACGTACAATAATCTTTAAGGTTTGGCATTTAGACCTACTTATTATTACAGCTGTGTTGGGAAGCAGCAGCTGATGTTGGTGGTAGCGTAGCCAAATCAAAATTTGCTTAGCAGTATATTGGTGGTATACGTAAAATCTGTGCTCATCCAATGTTTTATTCTTTGATTTACCATACAAAGCAATGATAAAAGTCTCTCCTGCTGCTGCAATTTGTTGTTTGGTTGCATTTCTGTCATTGAAAACGCTCACTGTATATCTAAGCCGTTCTTATTTTTTCAATAAATTTAGACACTTTACTTTCCCTTTTCTGAAAATACTGGATGTGGTATCACATCCTGACACTGCATGACAGAATAGAAGGACATCTTTGCATTCTTGATGGATCTCCTGTTGTTTGGATATGTTGAACATACTCGCCATTTTAGAACCAGATTGAGGCCTAAATAACCAAATGTTTTCAGTAGTGGATCTACTTGTTAGTAAGACTAAAATGTCTGTATCCTGAGCAACAACAACTACTTTATCAGTAACTGTAGCACGTTGCAGAGCTACTGTAGTAATCAGTACATCAGCATCATCTGTTGCTTGATGTATTTCGTATCCATTTGAAGCTAGATGGCTGGAGAGCAAAGTGATGAGAGCCTTTTTATTTTTTGGATTAGATAGAAAATCAGCCTGGCTATGAGTAACATAATTATTTTCATCACATTGAACTTCTGGTATGTGATTTCTGTAGCGTAGCATATGGGCTTGTCCTTTAGTAGTTGGGCAGTCTGGATAGCCATCAAATACGATAACAGTGTTTTTACCATAGTGTGCATTCACAAATGACTTGTAAGCGTTTACTACATCACCATATGTAGCAGGTTTAGGCCACACTACACAATGCAACAGGTGTCCTCCATCAAGGATGTATATACAATCCTGTTTAGCAATAATAGATTGCTCCTCTTCTTTGAAAGCAGTAACTAGAGAAGATTTTGTACCTTTTCTCATAGAACGTTGCTTGAGTAGGGCTTTTATATGTTTATCCGAATACAAATTCTCCGTAGTATTCTCAGCGATTTGTAACATAATATTTTTCAGTTCATCAAGTGTGTATTGGCACTCATCGTTTTCATCTAAAATAGAGCAAAGCCTATCAAACACACTAGCACAGGATTCAATCTTGGGTCGACCTCTTTCAGTTGATTTAGTAACTGTCTTGAATGTGGTAAAACAATCTGTATGATAGCACGCTTCAGCAGCTATTAAATCTCCTAATGTGCATATTCGGCGTTTCACTTCATTCCCCCATTCATCTTGCCGCTCATCACAGTACCTCTTGATATTTTCACACATGACATAAGTCGTCACTTTACATGCCACACGCCGTCTAGCCTTTGGTAGCTTGGTATTTGGCTGTTCGATCTCCTCCG
>JAGFPH010021611.1:0-13220 GCA_018207615.1 Philaenus spumarius | reverse complement strand
AAAAAAAAAATGAATTTATAAAAGAGAAAACTTACAACACAATTTGATTCAATTTTAAAATAGAAAACCCCATAACTCTTTTATTCGTCGCACTCTATCCACGTTGATTTTAGTTCACTGAGACCTTCGTTGCACAATCTTTATGTAAAGATGCATAAAGGACGCCACGCCATTATTCAGACTTCCAAAGTTATTACTTTTGAGGCAAATTACGAACAAATTTCACATTGTAGTTATCGTACGATATTCGGCACTGTCTTTACTCTTCTTTAAACATATTTAAACGGTAGTTGCACTTTAACTACCGCAAATAAGCACTTGTTAAAACATTTCGCAGGACCAACTGCAAACAGATCTGCTCTGTACTAGATCACTAATGCAAGTGGGAACAAAGGTTCCTTCTTCTTCGCGTCCTTTCTTGTATGACGTAATAATCACGTGATGTTTTCCAGGGGACACCAATGGGAAGTTGTTCTCCAGGGGACACCAATGGGAAGTCTCCCTGCAGTATTAATGATCGGTATAGACATCTCAGGTCAAATTTTCTGTCTCTGCACATAGATGAATCACACAGGCTTCCAACATTACATATCAAGTTTAGTTCTTACGATGTCTGAAATAATCTTTCAATATTTATTCATCACTGTCTAAAAACTTAGTGGACCAAAGCTTCAAACTCTCCAATACCTTTTAATTGTTTTTCATATTTTGACACATCATGAAACATAATTTAAATATTTAAACAAGACTGAAATTAAATATGAAGTTAATATTATGTAAGATTTATTCTGAATTATCAATTAATGTCTGCATTTCCCTTTGAATTTCTATGTTCATTAATATTATGAAATAACTAAATCTTTTAAATTAGGCTAATGTCCAAAATTTACCTTATGACCCTTTTTACGTTATACTACTATTTTGATGTTTAAAAACCCTGAAACTCACATGTATTACAAAGACCCCCTCTGATTATGGTTCAAATTGCAAAATTTTAATCATAATCAACCAAAAAAGAAATATATGTGAGTTGAAGCACCATATAAATTCATAGTCACCTCACAAAAATACCTCGTCTGCAATTGAATTTACAAAAACATTTAAATTACTCATCTCACACAACCATACATACGTACCATAACAACATTTCAAACTTATTTGCCATTACAAATCAAAATACATTATTCATAAATATATACAATACAAATTTTTACAGAGTCCAAATTTCACCTGAAAGAAAAAATTTATATACAATATGCAACATCTTATCAATGTATTGTAAGTCGAGACAATCCAAGTTTACAATCATATTTATCATCAGCATAAATCTTTATCTTAGCTTTCACCTTTAAAAACAATAAAATCAACATTTCATTATTGCATCGTAAGTTTGCTTTACATTCATAAATTATTTTTATGAAATACAACAATTGTATCCGCACTGAGATAACAATTAAAATCCATTACATTACTTCTTCCACATTAAAACTTCCAAATTCAAATTCAAACTGAATCAACTCATTAATTTGCTTTACATTCATAACTTATTTATGAAATACAACAATTGTATCCGCACTGAGATAACAATTTACATCAATTACTTTACTCATTATGCACTCATTTACCACTTCAACTTTACTTTACATTACATTACTTCACTTTACTTTGCATAAATTTTCTTTACTTTGCAAAAATTTACTTTATTATGCGAAAATTTACTTTACTTTACAAGAATTCACTTTACTTTACATTCTTTCTTCGATTCTTGATCAATTATTATACAAATTTACAACATATGTTATCAAAAATAGTCATTATAAAATATATCTTAAATTTAACATGTCATTCATACATCATCTCTTATGAATTGCCAACTATTTTATATAACCCCCTCAAAAACTCGGTTACTCTATTTTAAAAATATTAAATCATTCAAATGAAACAAAAAATTATTAACTATGAAAATTATCTTCTCTTTCTTGAATGTGTAAGATGTTGGAAGATATGGAATAAGATAAGACCCTTTAAAAGATCAGAAAGGAAAGACGGATATGAAAAGCATGTGTGCGGGATTAGACAACCCTTCTCCTGTCAGTGGATCATGGAGAGGGAAAAATATGGATATGAAAAGCATGTGTGCGAGATTAGACAACCCTTCTCCTGTCAGTGGATCATGGAGAGGGAAAAAGATGGAGAGATAAGGAAATATGCAAACTTCTTGCATATTTTGAGTCCGAAATGTTCCAGTGAGATGTGAAAGAAAATGGAAAGGACTAAGAAAGAGAAGAGATATCGAAGACTAAACGAGGTTGATCAATATTGGCAGACGTACACAACCAAGAAGAGACACTCTGTACCCCTAAAAACACCTACACTATTGATCAACCTCTCAATAAGAAGGTTTTCACGGTTTACCCACAACCTATGAAATTTAAACAAGATTGACCAATAACAGTCGACCTGTACCATCGATCAACCTTTCAATAAGAAGGTTTTCACGGTTTACCCACAACCTATGAAATTTAAACAAGATAAACTATAAACTAAGAACAACTTTGTGTATGTACACTACTAAACCTAACAATCATATGGATTGTGCACATGATGTGACACGTCATCTGGTCAACATCGAAATTCAGAAGGTTTTTTAAGGACCCAACAACCTGAAATCACTAGTGTACACCTTGTTAGGATGCACACCAGCTACTTGACCGTTTTTTAGGGACGTCTTACCCTTAAATCACCAGATGCGACTTAATATTGCTATCTCTAATGACCTACAACAATGACGTATTAAGCCACACCTGGCTACACCCATATTTCAATATTCTTAACAAATCAAGTTATCATAACTATCATTTTACAATATCCATTTATATATCATAATTATATAGAGTACTTATCTCATAAAGTATTAACCTACTAACATTGCCATTAATTAAAGTCTAACACCTAATAATAAATTACGTCGGCGTAGAGGTTTGGTTTGCAATGTAGTACTTCCGTAACTCTACCACATTATAAGTACCTATTTCTTCCTTTGTTTGCATATCCTCTAGTACATATGCGTTTTCCATCTTTACACCTTTGACCCTGTATGGTCCTCTGTAGAGCAAAAAGAATTTCTTAATTTCCTTTTTTAGGCACGACGATAAGTAGTGATTTTTCACTAACACCAATTCTCCCTTTTCATACCTTATTGGTTTGACATTCTTGTCATGTTGCTTCTTCCTTTGTTCAGCTTTGATTTTTAAACATTTCTTTGTTAGTATCAATCTTTCTTCCCTATTTAATTCTCTATTGTCTGGGAAATCCAACAATTCACTATAAATCCTAGGACATCTTTTATTGTAGATCAGTTCATATGGCGGAAAGTTCGTTGAGTCATGTACTGAGTAATTAATACATCTTTCTATGAAGTCTACGTAATCAGGCCATCTGTTATGTTTTTCATGGATGTATATTCTAAACATCTTCCCTAACTCCCTCATACATCTTTCACTAGGATTACTCTGTGGATGATAAACTGACGTGTGTCGTATGTGGATTCCTTCCCAGCCTAACGTTTCGTACCATATTTGCGACTGAAACTGACTACCATGGTCACTAAGGACTACCTTAGGTTTTCCAACTCCTTGCATGTAATTCTTTACTATTTTATCTGCTAATATTTTAGAAACCGCCCTCTTTACTGGATATAATTTGATAAATTTTGAAAAAACATCTAATACCACAAAAATAAACTTTACCCCCCCCCTTGCCTGTAGGCAACTCCCCAAACAAATCAACTGCTACTAAATCCAAAGGTTTTTCTGGCAAAATGTTAATCATCAAGCCTTCTTGCTTTTTATTACTGACTTTACTTTTTTGACACAAATCGCAAACTTTTAGCTTTGTTCTGATTACTTTTTCAAGTTTTGGAAAACTAAAGATTTCCCTTAAAATACGATAACATTTTCCACCTCCTATGTGACCATATCTTTCATGACAATCGTCTATAATGGTATCAATCATCTTTGTCGGTACACATATCTTGAAAGTATCCATTTCATTATATTTCCTAAATAAAACATCCTGATATATTACAAAAAATTTCTTTAGTCTATCATAATTTTCACCTTGTTCTAACAAACTTTTTATTATTCCTTGATATTTTATGTCAATTCTTTGTTCTGCAACTAAATTTTTAAACAATTGTTTCATTGTCTTATCTCTAAGTTTAAGTTGTTTATCTAATTGCAAATTGTAAATTTTGATCACACCCTCTTCATTTTTTCTTACTACTTCTTGGTTATCAATTCTAGATAATGCATCTGCAACTACATTATCTTTTCCAGGACAATACTCAATTTCTAAGTTGTACTCCTGCAAATACAACATCCATCTTAACAATCTACCATGAGTGAGTTTACAATTCTTTAAAAACATCAAGGCCTTGTGATCAGACTTTACAATTGTTCTATTACCTAATATGTAACTCCTAAATTTTTTACAGGCGAAAATTATGCTTAATAATTCTTTCTCGGTAATAGTGTATCTAAGTTCAAAATCTTGAAGGCTTCTACTTGCAAAAGCTATTACCATATGTTCATTATCCCCATTAATTTGATACAAAACAACCCCCAAAGCTAAATCTGATGCATCAGTATTCATGTAAAATTCCTTGTTAAAATCAGGATGCTTTAAAATTACACAATCCAAAAATTCTTCTTTGATTTTGTTAAACACAGTTCTCTCCTTATTACCCCAGGACCAGTCTTTACTGAGTTTGTTGTTTCCCAGTAAATGTTTAAATTGTGCAGTCAACTCTGCATAGCCACGTCTAAATTTTCTGTAATAATTGCACAGCCCCAAAAAACTTTGTAGTTGTTTTAAGTTTCTTGGTTCTGGAAATGACTCTATAACCTTAACTTTATCTGGGTCAGCTCTGATGCCTTCCTCAGAAATAACGTACCCCAAAAAATTTATTTCCCTCATACAAAAACTTGATTTACTTAATTTAATTTTAACATTGAACTGTCTCAATCTATAAAAAAGTCTAGCCAAATGTTCAATGTGTTCTTCAAAAGTGCGTGATGCTATGCAGATGTCATCTACATATACAATTGCAAATGATAGTACATCTGGCCCCATGACATGAGATAACCCTTTCTTGAATATCGATGTACTTACATTAAGTCCAAACGGTAGTCTTTTGAACTGTAAATTTCTCCCATTGAACGTAAAAGCTACATATTTCCTACTATTTTCATCTAACTCAATTTGCCAAAACCCACTTACCAAATCAATACTAGTAATATATTTAACCCCCTCAAATTTCTGAAGTAAGTCGTCGATATTCTCAGGTGCCTCCCTATCAGGAATAATGAGTTTATTTACTTGCCTAGCATCTAAACATAATCTAACAGAACCATCCTTTTTTATTACACATACCAAAGGGTTAGAATATTGACTGTTTGATGTTTCAATGATATCATTCTCTATCATTCTTTCTATTTCTTTGCCTACGGCATCTCTCTTAGAATGAGGCACTGCATAAGATTTATTTATAAATTGTACACTATTATCAATGTTAAGTTTTGCTTTAAAGTCTAATATTTTTCCTGGTGTGTCAGAAAAAATATCCTGAAAATGGTTTAACACTACCCTTAATCTTTCTCTATTATCTTCCCATTGTAAATTTGTATTTTCCATCACTTTATCTACAATGTTTTCCCATTCTACGTTATTTAGTTCAGAATTATCATCATGCACTACCTCATTATAATATGCACAGGCTGTATCTTCTAGTTGACAAAACAATTCACCCTTATTTTCTATTTCTGAAAACACTTTAGGCTCTATTTCTTTACATATTTTCAAATTATACACACAAGATTCTTTTAGCCTACTAATGAACTTTGTTGAAATTTCTACATTATTTACTTTCAAATTAATTAATTTATTTTCAAAATCTATTTTAGCTTTGCTATTCCCCAAAAAATCACATCCCATAATAAAATCTAAATTCAACCCCGTTACAACAAGGAAATTCATTAATACACTCGTGTCACCTATTTGTACATCTAAACAAATTTGTTTCGATACTCTCTTACTCCTGACACCAGTCACTCCCATTATAAGTAAATTCGATACTGGCAACTGCATGAGTTTGTATTTACTTAATTTATTTAATTCATTAAAAATATTTTCATTAATTACGGTTATCTCTGAACCTGAATCTACAATGCATTTATAATTTCTATTTAAAACTTTAATCTCAATTTCTATAATTTCACCTTTAATGGGTTGTGACTTAATGTCAGTGTAATTACTCTCGTCTATTAGGACATCTTGATTATCTAAACTAAAAGCTTCTTTTGTTCCAGTCGGCCTATCATTTTCATTGGACAATAGCATCCCAGCCGAACGTACTATTGTCTCCTTTCGTTTCCCTTTTGCTGGTCACCGTTCACCTGCCTCGGCATAGGCCTACCATTAGTGTAACCTTGTTGTGGTACATTACCCTGAAAATTTCTATTTTGTTGATACCCCTGCGGAGGCATTTGTTGTTGTTGCTGCATATTTCTTTCAAATTGTTGTTGTGGCATCCTATTCTGGAATTGCCCATTATTATTATAGCCCTGTGGAAACCTATTGTTTTGAAATTGCCTATTGTTATTGTTGTGGTATAGTGGCCTATTCTGATTATGTGAATTGTATTTAACTTCTTGTGGTTGTCTATTCCTATCAAAGCTATTCTGTTTATTGCTATCTTGTACATATTTATTACTCTCCTGCCAGTCCATAATTATTTTTTCAAGTTTACTAAGGTTCTCAGGTGCCGCTGCTAAAATAACTACCCTTAATTCGTCCGGCAATTGCTTTACTATGTGACGCGTGAAAGTCTCCATTGACATAGGTGGATCTAAGAACTGTGTTTGGTGATGTAACCTAATGATATAGTTATGTATTTCTTTGATAGGCCCTGCATATTGTTTTCCTAACATTATTTTCATACGGAGATTTTCTTGTTTGTCTTGCGACCAGAATCTCTCTAGAAACACAAGTTTAAAATCTTCAAACCCTGACCACTCTTGATTATGCACATCAAACCAAGTACTTGCCTCTTCCTTAAAATATTTCCTAATGAGAACTAATTTATATTCCCATTTTTCATTTCTATATCTATTAAAGGTATCTAAAGCCTTAATAAATGTCTTAGGGTGTGGTTCCCTCTTTTCATGAAAAAAATCTGGTATTATTGTTTCATTTTTTGCCTCTCCTAACATAACTACAGATTTAGTTTCTAACCTAACCTCAAACTCATCTCTAAGTTCCTTAACATCTTTCTGTACACTATCTATTTCAGAATTTAAGATTTCTACAACTTTATTCTCAACTTGTTCATATTTTCTATCCAATTTCTTAATTTTATTATTAGTATTTACTAAATTTTCATTAACTTTTACAAATTTCTCATTAACTACATCCCTAGCTTTAATAAATTTATCATCAACTGCCTTAAATTTACCCCTCATTTCATTTGAAACTGCTTTGACTTTTTTATCAGTCTCTACTTTATTAACTTCAAACTTTTTTGTTAAAGTACTTACTTCTACTTTTAAACTATCAATCGCTACTTCATTTTTCTTGAATTTAGAGTTCAACTTAACAAAATCATCCTTAACTTCCTGTCTAAACTCACTGAACTTATCCTCAAATTTCTGATTTAATTTATCAAAATCTTTTTTAGAATCATCAATCTTTTTACTTAACTCATTAGACTTCTTTTCTGAATTTTCAAATCTATTATTAACTTCTAATCTAAATTCATCAGATTTCTCACTCAACTTTTTAAAATTAGTATCTGAATCTTGTTTAGAGTTATCAAATTTATTATTTAATTTTTCAAACTCTTGTCTAAATTGTTTCAAAATTTCAATTACACCAGCATCATTGTTTCCTGATGCATTGTTAACCTCCACTTTATTTTCCATATCTGTATTTGAAATAACCTCTTCCTTTATTTTGTTTGCCTCATCTGAGACTGTCTCATTTAGTGAATGATTTAATACAGAAATTCCAGAATCATCTAGTTCTGCCATCGTATATTTATTAATTAACCCTTTATAAATTTTATTTATTAACCTTAAAAACTTTTAAAACTTTTTTTTTTTTAAATTTTTTGAAATACAGCCAACTACTATGTTTCCATTAAAGTCATCCTTCCCAGTGTTTTCGTTTATGGTAAAGAAGTTCGGGCGCCATTTTTGTCCCTGTTCGGGCGCCATTTTGTAACGTGCTGCCACCGTGCAAGCCGTTTACAAACAATTTATTAATAGAAAATAAAAAAAAAATGAAAAATAAAAATTTAATTTTGACAAAAATATTTCTAAGTTACTTTTTGAATAAAAAAAATACCTTTACTGTGTAACAATTATTTATTATTTCCTATCTTCAATCCATTTACTTATTTATTTAATTAAATTATCATCTCAAAATATTACAACACCTTAATCCCAATGAAAACAAATAAACATAACCCCAAAATTGAAGTTAGGTTATGTTTTGATCATATCTGTTACTCAACAGTTGATCATTGAAATATCTGTTACACATAAAACTGTCTCATCTGTGACTACAGTTCTCTGATTACCAACGGACTCGTCCAGAGCCACAGCCGCCATGTTGATCACATGGTAGCTTTGGCTCCAAACCGCCTCTTTCACCAAAGACTGCCGCCATTTTATTTCACACACAAAGAAAAACTAAAACTGAATTTATAATTAAAACAAGGTTCGTTACCATAAAGTACTTCTGGAAAGGATAAAAACTCAAATTAAAAAGTCATAGTAGTTGGCATTAATACTTTACTGTATCATTTTAAATTGCAAAAACACACAAATAGATAATTAAATCAAATTGGCAAATCATCATCTCAATTATCGCAATCAGACACTCAAACACACACATTTATTATTAATAATTTCATCTTAAACATACAACAACTTATATTGATAAAATACTCAAATGCAGACTTGGTTAAATTAATTTACTACTTACGATTCTTTGTTTTATAGTGCACTTAAAAAAAAAATGAATTTATAAAAGAGAAAACTTACAACACAATTTGATTCAATTTTAAAATAGAAAACCCCATAACTCTTTTATTCGTCGCACTCTATCCACGTTGATTTTAGTTCACTGAGACCTTCGTTGCACAATCTTTATGTAAAGATGCATAAAGGACGCCACGCCATTATTCAGACTTCCAAAGTTATTACTTTTGAGGCAAATTACGAACAAATTTCACATTGTAGTTATCGTACGATATTCGGCACTGTCTTTACTCTTCTTTAAACATATTTAAACGGTAGTTGCACTTTAACTACCGCAAATAAGCACTTGTTAAAACATTTCGCAGGACCAACTGCAAACAGATCTGCTCTGTACTAGATCACTAATGCAAGTGGGAACAAAGGTTCCTTCTTCTTCGCGTCCTTTCTTGTATGACGTAATAATCACGTGATGTTTTCCAGGGGACACCAATGGGAAGTTGTTCTCCAGGGGACACCAATGGGAAGTCTCCCTGCAGTATTAATGATCGGTATAGACATCTCAGGTCAAATTTTCTGTCTCTGCACATAGATGAATCACACAGGCTTCCAACATTACATATCAAGTTTAGTTCTTACGATGTCTGAAATAATCTTTCAATATTTATTCATCACTGTCTAAAAACTTAGTGGACCAAAGCTTCAAACTCTCCAATACCTTTTAATTGTTTTTCATATTTTGACACATCATGAAACATAATTTAAATATTTAAACAAGACTGAAATTAAATATGAAGTTAATATTATGTAAGATTTATTCTGAATTATCAATTAATGTCTGCATTTCCCTTTGAATTTCTATGTTCATTAATATTATGAAATAACTAAATCTTTTAAATTAGGCTAATGTCCAAAATTTACCTTATGACCCTTTTTACGTTATACTACTATTTTGATGTTTAAAAACCCTGAAACTCACATGTATTACAAAGACCCCCTCTGATTATGGTTCAAATTGCAAAATTTTAATCATAATCAACCAAAAAAGAAATATATGTGAGTTGAAGCACCATATAAATTCATAGTCACCTCACAAAAATACCTCGTCTGCAATTGAATTTACAAAAACATTTAAATTACTCATCTCACACAACCATACATACGTACCATAACAACATTTCAAACTTATTTGCCATTACAAATCAAAATACATTATTCATAAATATATACAATACAAATTTTTACAGAGTCCAAATTTCACCTGAAAGAAAAAATTTATATACAATATGCAACATCTTATCAATGTATTGTAAGTCGAGACAATCCAAGTTTACAATCATATTTATCATCAGCATAAATCTTTATCTTAGCTTTCACCTTTAAAAACAATAAAATCAACATTTCATTATTGCATCGTAAGTTTGCTTTACATTCATAAATTATTTTTATGAAATACAACAATTGTATCCGCACTGAGATAACAATTAAAATCCATTACATTACTTCTTCCACATTAAAACTTCCAAATTCAAATTCAAACTGAATCAACTCATTAATTTGCTTTACATTCATAACTTATTTATGAAATACAACAATTGTATCCGCACTGAGATAACAATTTACATCAATTACTTTACTCATTATGCACTCATTTACCACTTCAACTTTACTTTACATTACATTACTTCACTTTACTTTGCATAAATTTTCTTTACTTTGCAAAAATTTACTTTATTATGCGAAAATTTACTTTACTTTACAAGAATTCACTTTACTTTACATTCTTTCTTCGATTCTTGATCAATTATTATACAAATTTACAACATATGTTATCAAAAATAGTCATTATAAAATATATCTTAAATTTAACATGTCATTCATACATCATCTCTTATGAATTGCCAACTATTTTATATAACCCCCTCAAAAACTCGGTTACTCTATTTTAAAAATATTAAATCATTCAAATGAAACAAAAAATTATTAACTATGAAAATTATCTTCTCTTTCTTGAATGTGTAAGATGTTGGAAGATATGGAATAAGATAAGACCCTTTAAAAGATCAGAAAGGAAAGACGGATATGAAAAGCATGTGTGCGGGATTAGACAACCCTTCTCCTGTCAGTGGATCATGGAGAGGGAAAAATATGGATATGAAAAGCATGTGTGCGAGATTAGACAACCCTTCTCCTGTCAGTGGATCATGGAGAGGGAAAAAGATGGAGAGATAAGGAAATATGCAAACTTCTTGCATATTTTGAGTCCGAAATGTTCCAGTGAGATGTGAAAGAAAATGGAAAGGACTAAGAAAGAGAAGAGATATCGAAGACTAAACGAGGTTGATCAATATTGGCAGACGTACACAACCAAGAAGAGACACTCTGTACCCCTAAAAACACCTACACTATTGATCAACCTCTCAATAAGAAGGTTTTCACGGTTTACCCACAACCTATGAAATTTAAACAAGATTGACCAATAACAGTCGACCTGTACCATCGATCAACCTTTCAATAAGAAGGTTTTCACGGTTTACCCACAACCTATGAAATTTAAACAAGATAAACTATAAACTAAGAACAACTTTGTGTATGTACACTACTAAACCTAACAATCATATGGATTGTGCACATGATGTGACACGTCATCTGGTCAACATCGAAATTCAGAAGGTTTTTTAAGGACCCAACAACCTGAAATCACTAGTGTACACCTTGTTAGGATGCACACCAGCTACTTGACCGTTTTTTAGGGACGTCTTACCCTTAAATCACCAGATGCGACTTAATATTGCTATCTCTAATGACCTACAACAATGACGTATTAAGCCACACCTGGCTACACCCATATTTCAATATTCTTAACAAATCAAGTTATCATAACTATCATTTTACAATATCCATTTATATATCATAATTATATAGAGTACTTATCTCATAAAGTATTAACCTACTAACATTGCCATTAATTAAAGTCTAACACCTAATAATAAATTACGTCGGCGTAGAGGTTTGGTTTGCAATGTAGTACTTCCGTAACTCTACCACATTATAAGTACCTATTTCTTCCTTTGTTTGCATATCCTCTAGTACATATGCGTTTTCCATCTTTACACCTTTGACCCTGTATGGTCCTCTGTAGAGCAAAAAGAATTTCTTAATTTCCTTTTTTAGGCACGACGATAAGTAGTGATTTTTCACTAACACCAATTCTCCCTTTTCATACCTTATTGGTTTGACATTCTTGTCATGTTGCTTCTTCCTTTGTTCAGCTTTGATTTTTAAACATTTCTTTGTTAGTATCAATCTTTCTTCCCTATTTAATTCTCTATTGTCTGGGAAATCCAACAATTCACTATAAATCCTAGGACATCTTTTATTGTAGATCAGTTCATATGGCGGAAAGTTCGTTGAGTCATGTACTGAGTAATTAATACATCTTTCTATGAAGTCTACGTAATCAGGCCATCTGTTATGTTTTTCATGGATGTATATTCTAAACATCTTCCCTAACTCCCTCATACATCTTTCACTAGGATTACTCTGTGGATGATAAACTGACGTGTGTCGTATGTGGATTCCTTCCCAGCCTAACGTTTCGTACCATATTTGCGACTGAAACTGACTACCATGGTCACTAAGGACTACCTTAGGTTTTCCAACTCCTTGCATGTAATTCTTTACTATTTTATCTGCTAATATTTTAGAAACCGCCCTCTTTACTGGATATAATTTGATAAATTTTGAAAAAACATCTAATACCACAAAAATAAACTTTACCCCCCCCCTTGCCTGTAGGCAACTCCCCAAACAAATCAACTGCTACTAAATCCAAAGGTTTTTCTGGCAAAATGTTAATCATCAAGCCTTCTTGCTTTTTATTACTGACTTTACTTTTTTGACACAAATCGCAAACTTTTAGCTTTGTTCTGATTACTTTTTCAAGTTTTGGAAAACTAAAGATTTCCCTTAAAATACGATAACATTTTCCACCTCCTATGTGACCATATCTTTCATGACAATCGTCTATAATGGTATCAATCATCTTTGTCGGTACACATATCTTGAAAGTATCCATTTCATTATATTTCCTAAATAAAACATCCTGATATATTACAAAAAATTTCTTTAGTCTATCATAATTTTCACCTTGTTCTAACAAACTTTTTATTATTCCTTGAT
>JAGFPH010021609.1:2840-13220 GCA_018207615.1 Philaenus spumarius | reverse complement strand
ACAAATGCATCGAACAATAGAAAGTTCAGTTTAACTGCGTATTTAAAATGGAAATTAATCAACGTTGCCAAATCGAACAATAGGTTATTGTACTGAATAAGATGTGTATAAATCAAGGTAACTAGATAGTAAAGGTTGCCTCATAATATTTCGTCGTATTATCACTTTATATAATTAGAATAAAAAAAAAACTAGAGGACTTACCTAAACTGTTTAGTCACAGTATTTTGCCAATAACAGTATGATTATAATATTTGTATAATTATAATATTTCGTCGTATTATCACTTTATATATAATTAGAATTAAAAAAAAACTAGAGGATTTTGTCACAGTATTTTGCCGATAACAGTATGATTATAATATTTGTATAATTATAATATTTCGTCGTATTATCACTTTATATAATTAGAATAAAAAAAAACTAGAGGACTTACCTAAACTGTTTAGTCACAGTATTTTGCCGATAACAGTATGATTATAATATTTATATAATTATAATATTTCGTCGTATTATCACACTATTTATAGTTAGAATGAGTTGCCTAAACTGTTCGTTTCTACACAAAAAAGAACAAGAACAATCCGGCAACGGTGGTAGGACGGTAAGAAAAACATGTCGGCACTTCACAATGTAAATGTCCATAATGAACTTTTGATTTGAAAGTTTTTAATATTGTAAATGTTGAAGATGGTTAAATATTGGTTTCCCGGTATCAGTGAAGTGTATAAATACTATATTTATTAAGAAAAAAGTTCAGATTTGTGTGTTTATAGTAGTTTGGATTGACAAGGTAAAGTAAATAAATACCAAGAAAACTGAAACACGATAATAACACAATTTTATAAACTTATTTCACTTTGTTTTACTAAATTAGAACAACTAAACACAAACTGACTTAAGGCCTACTCAGTAACAAACGCTGTAGAACAATGGAAAAAGTTAGTCTAGGCCGCCCCATAAATTTGTAGGCCTACATTATTTTACGGGATAAAACCAAATGGCCTATAAAGACTAAATAAATCGGGTTTACCTTAGGCCTATATCAAATGAAAATATAGAACTTCCACTTCAAATCGATATAAAAATCATTATTCAAATATATCGATTGTACTAAACTGTAGGCCTAGAAGTGAATTTACTTTACAGGTTATTTTATTTTTTATGGAATACTGTGAGGTGTACTAATCACGAATATTATCAAATTTAGTGATCAAAGTTTGTTGATTATAATATAGGCTTAGGCCTACATAAAACTAACATTGAAACTAATGTTTTTGTATATCATTGAATAAGTTAACAGTAATAAAGGTAGGTTAGAATCCAAGTAGGAGACAGAAGGCCTTAATATCAATTCAAAATCATCACTGTTTATTTCAAATCCATAGCAAATCCCATAATTAGCCTCAAATATCAATAGGTTTTATTTTTAGGAATTAGTTGGCTAAGAATAAAACAAAGCAAATACATTTTAGTTTATCTAGGCTAATTGGTTTGAAATGGGTTTATGCTAAATTAGGCCTATCTTGCACAGTAAATTACTATCATGAGTCATTTGATGCATTATCAAAGTTTTATTTATTTATTAGACTCTCCAAATGTGTTTCTGATGCTAATTATTTATAAAATGTGGTTTATAACTGTGAAATCCAAACACATTAAAGTTTCAGTATAGCAACACTCTCAGAAATAATGCCTAGTTAAGGAACTAATGTAGGCCTAAACAAACATATTTCATAAAGAATTGTTACATTTATTTTAAAATACAAAATAGGCCTAAGTTAAATAATAGTACAAGATTGGATCATTAGTTGATGACTTCAGACCAAAACAAAATATCAAAAGCTAGTCAGTAGATAGCCTATGAATGGTACTGCTACAGTTTTGTCAAGAAGTACTATTCATAAGCTTATAACACTTAAAAGATATTACTAAACAAGATCAAGAATGTTTTTTGGTTTTATTTTAATGATGTGGAAATCGCAGTATATTTATTTTATTAACGTCTAAGTTAAAGTAATATGTTGTAATATCCTTAGTCAGGGATAGAGGCTAAGTTAGTCAACGTGTCTCACCTGACAAAAAGGTCCTTTCTAGCAACAATCCGGAGTTAACATCAATTACTAAAACTTCTGACGATTTTGTTAACAAAATTATTACATTTAAATTTGGATGATAGGTAATACTACTGCATTCAATATCTAAATTCAGGTAACCATCCTCTTTCAAGTTCCACACTTCGTCAGCCATTTTAACTTCTTTTAATTTTCTACAGGTCGCTCCTCGCCCAGCCTCTAAAACGATTACATACATAGAGGAATGATAATATAGAGTGATAAATAAGATATCAACGTCCAAGTGTATTTTCTAAAAACATGATTTTTATACTAAATCTTTATTATTAATTCACAACGAAGTACAAAGTCGATATGAATCATGTACGTGTTTTAGATAATTGACCTTATATTATATATTTATTAAAACCACATAAACTAACAACATTATGTTTCCTAGGTTTCAACCTTTAACTCTTCAACTAATTCATAACTTGTATTGGCCTGAAGGGTTTTAATAACCTAAACCTCAGTATTACTTATTTACAAACAGCTTTTGGCTGTATAAGTAAATCCTTCAATATAAGTTTTACACGGAATTTGCTATAAAATTTAAAGACATATAAAATAAATTTGTTAATTTAGTTAAAATGTTGATGCATCTATTAGAAGAGTTGTACATAAAACAAATGTGGCAATTAAAGTAATGTAGAGCACAGAAATTTATATAATATGTATGATAATTAGTCATATCTGAAAATAATAATAAGATATTATTATAGAATAACATAGATCTAAATTTTGGTTATATTAATCGCCAATCATAATTTATGTAAATGATGAACCAGAAAATAAATATTAGGCTATATTATAAAAAAAAAAAAACGGTATCAGTTAACTGACACAAACTTTCTCCCAACTTACTGTAGTCAAAATAATATTGTTTTCAATCATTTTATTTATTACTTTTTAGAACAAAACAAAAAAATAATATTCTACCTACGTCAATCGTATAAAAAAATTATTGTCCTAGGCGGGATTCGATCGCACGACCTTTGAATTACTGGCCGTGATCGCTACCATGGTGCTACCCCGTGCGGTCACCGCCGCGATGCTAGATTGACAACATAAACTTGTTTATTTTTAAACATTTCCCCATAATTATAAAACGCCGAAGTTTTGATAAAAGCGGGTGGTGTCATTTTGTTTGGCATCTGAAGCACTATAAATACTGAAAATTTGATCAAAATCGTTAGAGCCGTTTTTGAGAAATTTGCATTTTTGTCGTTTTTTATGGGTTTTTAGGGGTAAATTACCCTTAAAAGTTAAAAATTCCAAAAAATGAAAAAACGCCTGGAGATATTAGGGTTTAGTACCTACATACCAAATTTCATGAAAATCGGACCAATAGTGTCCTCTCTGGTCGTGTATACATACTGACAGACTGACAGACAGACACCACTCTAAAAACACTTTTTTGGGTTCAGGGAGCACCAAAACAAAAAATTCCACTAAAAATATTTTTGGGTTCAGGAAGCACCAACACAGATAATTGCACTAAACCATTTTTTGGGGTTTTGGGAGCACCAAAACAGATAATTCAACTGAAAATTCAAATTCCAACATTTTTACGAAAACAATACTTTCTCCATATACTACGTATAGGGTGGAGGAAGTAAAAATTGTATTCAGGACGATTCCTCAAGATTATCTACTCTGTTCACTAACATCTGCATCTCTGTTCTAGCCCCATGGTTTATAGACAGTAAAGGTTGCCTCCAATCAAGAAATACTGGGCCGTATGAATAAAACTAGAGCAAATGCTCGTGAGTATGAGAACTGAGTAAAAGTTTTTGCTCTTGAGTAAAATGTCTGAGTATAAGCAAATGCTCATTTTAATATGAATAACCATTACCTTACACTCACACCTTATACTCATACCTTTTACTCAAGAAAACTGAGCATTTATTTAAAAAAAGAGATATTTATATCAAACAGCTGATTTCAACTATGAAATAATACAAAGCATAAAGGTTATGATAGGTTATGTTCGAAAATTTGAGTACTGGGTCTCTGTTTTATCAGAATAATTATTAATACAAATGACTAATAAATAATTATAACTATGTCCAGTTTTGGAAATTCAGACTTCTACTGTGATTTTGAAAATGGTAAAGGTAATGTGTTTGAAAATAGTTCATTACTTCTTTTTGCAAAAACTCTGAAAAAGTTTCCAGAGCTCTTAGAAAAATCTCAAGTGCCTATGTATAACAAGAATGAGGCGCTAAAAAATCTCACTAGTGTTTACCAACAAAATTTTGGTAAACTTATAACATCAAAGCAAATTAAAAAAAAAACAATATGAAAAGTCGGTTGAAGACAAAACCCGGCAGAAATAAAACTGGAAACAGGCCTATTAAGTTAAATTCATGGGAAAAGATATTAATGGAGTTGATGCAAGCCGATTCTAACCCTACTATAGTTCAAACTCCAGGTAAGTGTAATTTATTTACTATTAGGCCTAATACCAAACTACAAAATAGAAAAAACATTATTTTCTAAATGTTCCTTTAGTCTACTTTTACTATGCCTATACAGTATTATAAATTTTAATATAGGCCTACCGACCTAAATTTATTCATGGAAAAGTAGCCTAATTATTGTAAATTTCATTTTTCTTACAGGGGCTTTAGAATTTGGAGTAACTAGTCCTGTGCAAGCAAATATTAGACCTACTGAGAAAGAGATCCAACAAGTCCCGAAATTTTTGATTCTGCTTCAAAAATATTTGATAAAAAAGAAAAGAAAAAAGAAAAAATGTTAAGGGACAAATATGAAACAGATGAGACTCGCGGTCTTTCAATTCTTGACTACAACGTCTGGTGTTGTTAGAACAACTAGCCACAGCAAGGACACAAAAAGAAGCCGCAGAAGCTCAAAGTGATTACTTAAAAAGACAGTTGCTTGAAATTATTAATATAGACTTATAAAATAAACATATTACTTTTTATTAAATTTTAATTAAATTTTATACAATTTGTTGAAATGTACAAATTATGGTTGTTTAAATCTTATTTGACCGAAATAAATGAAGATTACCAGCTAATGCTGAGTTAAATGATAATATTTATTATATCAGTTATTTCTTGCCTAAACTGACATCCTCTTGCTCTCAGATCTGCATTTGTGAAATCTTCCACATCAATCTGCTCGCTGCTATCATCTTCTTCATCTCCCGGAAAATCACTATCTTTCAAATACTTGGCTATATTGTAAAGTATAACACAACATACGATAAGTTTTGGAACCTTAGACAGAACAACTCTACAAGGGTGTTGTAAGAAAGGAAACCTTCTTTTTAGTTGTCCAAAGCAGCGCTCAATAATAACTCTTTCTGATTTAAAAAGTTTGTTGTATTTTTGTCCGCTTTGTTTGAGGATTAATATATGGTGTCATAAGCCATGGTTCAAGACCATAGCCAGAATCACCTAATAAAACAATCTAATAAGTTCACAATTATTAAAAGTTCTTAGTTTTGCTCTTACATTTGAATTTTTCCAAATTTTGGCATCATGCACCGAACCAGGCCAGCTGGGATTAATGCTTGTAAAGTATTCTTTAGCATTACATGTGGCTTGGACATTAATGGAAGCAAAACCTTTCCTGTTGAAGTATTCGTCACCATGATATGTAGGTTTTAAAATCTTAATGTGTGTACAGTCCACTACACCAATAAACGAGGGAAATTTAAAACGGTTTAGCCACTCGGCCTTTTCAATATTTATTTCTTCTTGAGAACACGGAAATTTAACCCATAGGTGAGCTTTCTGAACAATAGCATTCGAAACGTCTTTGATGGTTTTGCACATAGTAGATTGATTAAGGTTTAATTCATTTGCAATCCCTGACTGATATTCTGGATTTGCCATGTACCGCAAAAATATTTGCATCCTTTGTTTGGAGGTTAAAGCGCCACCTCTTGTTTCTTCAATCAGACAATGTTCACTAATCCAAGCTTAATTGCCTTTATCGAAACGATATAATGTTTTATAGTCTCTTGTTTCATAACATAAACGAGGCTTGTACACTTTTTCACGATGCAAATTAATTGGTAACTGTGCCATTTTAAAATTTGAGTCTAGCCTACTACTGACCAGACTCAGGTTTTCAAGAGCAATTGCTCATACTTTTTAGTATTTGGTTCTTTTTATTCATACAGGGATCGGGAGCAAAAGCTCAGACTCAGAGCAAAAGGTGGCATTTGATATTTTTGAGTAAAAGCATAAGCAGTTGCTCATCTTTATTCATTATTATTAGAGTATTTGCTCCAAAAAAGTTGAGTAAAAGTATTTGCTCATTTTTATTCATACGGCCCACTGTATTCAAAATAAAATGGAGTGGGGGTAAATGAAGCTGTGACATAGCAGTAGTACATACTACCATTATATTAAGATAACCTAATTATTATTATTTTATTATTCATGATCTATGATACTACACACTGATCAAGGTTTTGTCGTTTATACGCGTTACTTATTTGTGATTGCTTTACGGCTTGTGTTTTTTGTTTACTTTTTTAATTATATCAAGAGTTTTAAGAAGAACAAATATTTACTGTGGCTACAAAATCAATAAATAAACGTAAAGTTGGTTCCTTGCGTTTTTTGTTAGTTTCTATTGTAATAGTAAATAAAATAATCCCACTTACTCATATAAAATGTTATTACATTACAATTTTCTTTTGTCTTACTGTTTTGATTTAATAGTAGTCTTGATGGCTATGTTTTGAATTAGAATTAATTGTAGAAGATAACTTTTTATTCAACAATTTAACGTACCCAATATCTCTGCACCACGTTCATTTTTTTTACCCCTCAGTAATTAATATGTTAACTCAGTCTATCTGATTTTATAGTTTTAAATTGTTGTGCTATACTTACTAAATAGGTTTCCAAAGAATCTTACTTATCAGAAACAACGGATACAGAAATGTAAACGAGCCGATAAATGAAATCCTACACTCGCGTGCAGTGCAGGTCTTAACGGGAGAATAGACATGCTACTATCATTACAAGGAACATCACGTTTATTTTCATGCGGGTTGCGTCAACTGACCCAGCATTGCATGGGAGTTGGTTTTTTAGTTGGCTAGAGAAGCCACGAAAGCCGTGGTTGTTAAGGCGTCAAAGAATTATCAATCGTCATGGCAACCATCAATGGAAAAGTTCCGGGTTCAATTCCCATTGACCCCGAATAATTTTCTAAATGGTTTCTTAACAGACATCGTTGGCTGTGGTTCGGATTCCACGTAAAACTATAGGTCCCGTCAGTGGCGAATATACATATTTTTTTGGGGAGGGGCCAAGACCAATGTTATATGAGGTAATTTGGGTAATAAAGTAGTTATACTCAATGTTTCACGCTAGTTTTTAAGGCCGATTTCAGTGGGTAAATTACAACTAGATTATTTTAATATTGTTTTAAAAAGGGTGTAAACAAAGTGAATCTTTGACAGGTAAAAAAATTGTATATTATAAAAACTTAATGAGGTTGACAATGTTTACAAATTAAATTACAAAACAAAGTCCAAGTTTCTTGGTGCACTTGAAAATTTATCAAGAACTTCCTCGTCATCAACAATGATCTCCCTGTGGACGGAAAGTAAAGTCAGCCCGTTAAGATTATTTTCAGATGTACTGTTTCTTAAGTAATTCTTCAGTCTTCTTAGGCTGGAGAAGGATCTCTCCACGCTGGCAACAGAAACCGGAAGAACTGCTAGAAGTTTCAAGAGGATATAAATGTTAGGAAAGAAAGTCTTATCACAGTTTGCAAGAGATCCAACAGCAGTTTTCGGAAGATTTTCATTCTTTTCTTGGCTCCACTTTTCTTTCCACAGCATAAACTCACTCTGCACAATCTCTTTATACGACAAGTCTTCTTCGTAAAAGTTTACAGCAGCTTCCAATGAACGAAAATCAGTTTTAGTACAAAACTGTGGAAGTAGATTTTGTAAGGATGCAACTGTTTCCTTGTGGGATTCAAAGCGGTCCCTCAGTGAGTTACAAAAATCATCTAGGTATGGTATATAAACAGCTCGACGATAACATTCTTCTTCTGTCACATGCGGGACATTAGTGCGCGCGGTTTGAAAGCGACAAACTCGTGGAATATCTTCTTTAATCTCGAGTTTTGCAGCCAATGACTTTACCTGATCATACAAGGCTGTAAATGATTCATCAGCATCAGCATTTACTCTCTTCTTTGACAGCACATCCAGGACACTTGTGACGTTTCTCAAAACCTGAGAAAGATCTATATTTTTTTTGTTGAAGCTTCTCAGATAGGCTATGTGTTGTTGACAGCATGTGGCTTAAAACAAAAAGATTTACAAGAAAAGGAAATTGACTGATAGCACTAATAAGAGCATGTGCCTTGGGTGCTGAGCCACTTAATTCGTCTTCTATTTTAGAAAGGGAGATAAGGATAGGCTCTAAAATATCTTTAAATAAAATCACGGAATTGTGCCTTTCCACCCATCTTGTTTCGCATAGTGAAATAAGTTTCTTTTTCTTTTGTTCAGGACTACATTCAGTTATTGTTGATTTCAATATCTCTGTTCTTTTGGCTGATGTATGGAAGAACCCACAGATTTCTTTGATGACACCCATGCAGTTTCTTATAGAGGGTATTTTGCTTGCATCTGACAAACACAAGTTTAAAGTGTGCGAAGAACAGTGTGTATATAGAGCCAACGGTAAATTTTCTTTGATCGAAGCTTGTACTCCTCTAAATTGCCCACTCATCGTGGCAGCGCCATCGTATCCCTGACCTCTCATTTTGTTTAGGTCAAGCCCTAAAGTTGACAAGGTTTCTAATATTGTGTTAGCCAAACCTGCACCAGTAACGTCATAAACAGGGACAAATGCTAAAAAATCTTCTCTGATTTTGAAAGTTTGGTCCTCAACATACCGAACACAAAGAGAAAATTGTTCGATTTGGCTGATATCGGTCGTTTCATCGGCTAAAATGGAATAGAAAATAGACTGTCTGACATTTGCCACAATTTTAGATTGGATCAAGAAGCCAAATGTTTTGATGAGTTCATTTTGAATAAAAGAACTTGTGTACATCATCTTTCCACCACTGGTCAATAGTTGGTCTTTAAGGTTATTATCTCCAGCGTTAGCTCGGAATCTTAATAACGATCTGAAATTCCCGTCATTCTTTTCTGGTTCTTCTAGGCTTATGCGTCCAGAGTCGCGATGACCTCTTAAAGCTATCTGCTGCCTTCCGCTAATCTTATTGTTTGTATTATAGGGATCAGCCTTTTTCTATTATTTTCAACATCCAATCGCCTTTGTGCATTTACTTGATTGATGACAGTTTCTGCTTTCTTTTCAACTATGGTTTTAGTATTTTAAAAAATCAAAACAGATTTTATATGATACGATAGATTTTCGTGTTTGCTAAACACTTCTTTAGCTTTTTTTAAATTGGTAAAAGCCTGGGTTACTAACGCCCCTGCAACTTGATGGTCTCCTTTTCCTACATTTTCGGTGTGGGAAAATAACACACAGTATTTACAAAAAGATCCAGATTTCTCCTCTGAATAAGCTAGCCATTTAAATTCCTCTAGCCATTTAATTTGAAAAGATCTAGTATGGTTTACACTAGAAATTGAAGGAAATTTGTATCCAGGCTGAGGTTTCCAAACATTTTCTAATAATGTAATTTTTTCATCATTTGTTAATGAACGAACGGAATTCCTCTGACAATAGTTTCCAATATCGTAAATATTTTTACTTACTTGGATACTGTCCTCCAATGATGGAACAGTATTAGCAGTGCTCTTACTAGCGTCAGGCTGATTAGCTCTTTCACCCTTCGCAATACCGCCAACTTCAGGACATTCACTAACAGACTTATGTACACTTTGTTTTTTTGCGAAAAAGCTTTGAATTGAAGCTTGACTCTTCATTATGCATACAGTTTACCAACTATAATACACTAATAAAACACGTAAACAGTATACTTTAACACTAAACCTACTCAGAACAACACAGTAAATCTCACCACCAAAGCACCAAACGTAAACAAACAATGGCTGCCGCTAAACCAGCGCTAAACTGAATTCAATGGCTATGGTGATAGCGCTTCTAGCGACGACTGGCTGCAGTTTATCCGCGCGTGCGCAGATCACCTCTAGCTATGAACTACTTGCCGCTGGAAGAGACTCGAGACGACATTGAATTCTACCAACCAAATCGCTTACCGTTGTGCGATCAGTGGCGAATATACACAATATTATTTTGGGGGGGGGGGGGGG
>JAGFPH010021607.1:0-13223 GCA_018207615.1 Philaenus spumarius | reverse complement strand
AACCTTTTACCAACATACTTTAATTTGCCTCATTCCAAAAGAAGGTGATCGATGGAAATAAAATTACTACAGTAAGGGCAAAGTGGTTTATCCCCATTACGCATCAGAAACCCATGAGTTAACATGGAATGGCCAATACGTAGACGACAAACCACTACTTTTTCTGGACGGCTTCGACGGTTTAAAGATATTTATGGTGGAACACAATCCTTAATTTCGCATAGTTTATTATTTTGCACCTCTGCCCACTCTTCTCCTCACTGTCTAAATAAGGTTTGTGTCAAAATGGACACACAATCTGATGACAATACTCACTTCACGTTAAGCTGTAAGTGTGTTACTAGCTAGGTCTGGGTTAGTATTTCCCTGTATCCCAGCATGACGAGGAATCCAACAGAATGACACCTCGCAGCCAAAGTCAATGCATGGACAATCGTTAAACAATGGGTTAGCCCCGGTTTCTAAGACCACGTCGAGCGTCCGGCGCGATTGTTGAACGTGATGACCACGTCAACGCTAGAACAGAGTGAATGCAAGAGCATTGGCGTGGTTTCTTCCTCGGTTTCTCTGAACCACGCAGCGTCACTGCGCGATGCGGGATGCGCAATGACGTCATCACGCAAAAGTCTGCCGCAGCTGTAGCTATGGGGATGTTTTCTCTGACTTCACGCGCGCAAATCTCTATAATTCCCACCAATTTTGTAATGCGCAATCTCGCTGCGCGACGCACTGAAGTCTGGAATCCTAGACTTTTTGCGTGGCACGCAGTAGTTGTAGCCATTTGTTGGTGCGTGGTAGTTTTTTCAACAAGTATGGAATCCAAGGTTTTTACTGCCGAGCTTGATGAAAAGCTTATAGATATGGTGAGGGATCATCCAGTGCTATATAGTTTCACCCACAAGAACTACTAGAACAATGCAGTTAAGGAGAATGTTTGGAATTTTATAAGTGTGGCGCTTGCTATTAACAGTAAGTACATACACTAACTTATTAGCAAAATAATATTGAGTAATTAACTATGTGTCTATAGCCACAAGAACTTGTCTATATATTCATCTTATTAATTTATTAATACAAACTTGTAAAAGTGAAATCTGTTTTTAAGGAAATCACTCCTATCTTGTGTTAATAAAAATGTTGTAAGTTCTTTAAAAGGACTGAAGTATATTGTGAGATTTTAATACAAAAAATGTAATGCCATCATCACATTACAATGTTCTTGAAGGTAAACACATTTTAAGGTATTTACTACTTAAAATTTATTCTCTACACTTTGTTATAATAATATTTCATTTTTGGTCAAATAAAATATTCCTAAATTACGTTTTAAGCCAGGCCTACTTTTGTTAGCACCCTTGTAGTTGGAACATAAAAACTGGTGTAGTCAAAATAATAAATTTGAAATTGATAAATGTTTTTATACAGTTCTATCTAGAACTAAATTACGAAACTTTTTTACATTCATGGAAAAATTACAAAAAATGTTTTAGACCTAAAGTTGAAATTTTATTTTTCTTAACTGAACATTTTTTGTTTCTTGAGGTAATAACTTTGTAAAGTTTACATCTATAATTTATTTACTTGCATATGTAAATTCTTTCACCCTTTCTCTAAAAAAAGCTATGGAACACTTTTGGATTGGGGTTCTTTTACTATTTTTGGCGAATTTTTGAAAAAATCCTTGCACACGCCAAAAAATCCATTTTCGTTAAAGCCGCCGGATCGAGGGTTAATATATTTTTGTGTGAAACATCCAGTTTTTTTAACAAAACAAATTGCATTACATACGTGCAATAAAGGACAGGAGACATTTTTTACAAACAATGCTTTTAATTTATAAAGATCACTAACAAACGTTTTACTAATACATGGGATAGGAAAGTATTCCAATTCTACTTTGAAGTTAATATTTAGTAGACTTCAAGATTTAGTTTTAGTGTGTTCTTCACTTCAATTTCCTCACGTGGTCTAACTGCCAATCCACAGCTCCTGTTGCACTGCAGAAGTAGTTTTTGAAGGTGTCTCTTATTTTGTAGGCTAATTTAGTTGCATTACCCCTCCTTGAAGACAGTGCTATTAAATTCCCAGTTGGCATGGGAAGATTATCTTCTTCTCCTTCTCTGGGGTGGGGTACTTTGTGCATCCTCATCAAGTTGTGCAGTATACAAGCTGAGGTTACGAGGTCAATAACAGTCTCTGGTTTGACGGCAATGGGAGTGAAAAATACTCTGAAATATTGGCAAAGTATACCGAAGGCATTCTCACTTACTCTTCTTGCTCTTGAATGACGATAGTTGTACACAGCCTTGCATTCGTCAACTTGTGATTGCTCCTTGGGATAAGGTCTCATAAAATTAGGCGTCAGTTTGAAAGCTTCGTCGCCTAAAAAAACATAAGGAACGTCGACCCTAGAGCCAGGAAGTGGTGATGGCGATGGGAACGGAAAACTTCCACTTTGAACAGCTTTACCAAAATCACTGTTGCGGTATATAGCTGCGTCTCCTTCTTTCCCGTAGTTGCCAACTTCTACCATAACGAACTTGTAGCTGTGATCAATGACAGCAAATAAAACAGTAGAAAAATAATCCTTGTAATTAAAATAAAGAGATCCTGATTTTTCTGGGCAGACGATTCTGATGTGTTTGCCGTCTATCGCACCGACACAATTTGGGTAGTTCCATGCGTTGTAGAAACCACAGGCAACTTCCTTAAGCATTTTATCGTCTGGAGTTGGGATAGTTTGATGTAACATCTTGCCTGTGATCGCACGTAAAGTTTCCTTAATAATTTTACTAATCCAGCTGTGGCAAATCCGGAATTGAAATGCTAGGGAATGAAAACTTTCTCCTGTTGCCAAATACCTGAAAAAAAAACATTTATAATAGTTTTTTTTTAATTAATAAGTTAAATATATATTTTCAGTTGATGAATGTAAAATGAGGTGGAGAACCATACGAGACTCCTACAAGAAGAATTTGAACAAAATTAAAGCCAACAGTACCACTGGATCACCTGCATTCCCCAAATCAAAATACTTGAACAAGAACCTTCAGTTTTTGGATGACACTTATAAGGGGAAAAAGTAAGTAATAAACATTTTGACACGCGGAATTATTAGTCGAGACTACTTACTCAAACTCAAAGGTTTAAGTAAATGGTCTATCAGCTGGCTCTGCCATTCACAATGAAAACAAAGTATTCTTATGGGTAATGTTTAGGTTTGGTTTTGTCAAAACATTGATTACCTTTTATAGTTTTCAACAGTTTTACTGTTTTTGTCTTTAGCCTTTTATGATTATCAAATTCACAGAATGCGAAAAAATTACGTCTACCGAATATTTGTTTACAGTTCACTCAAAGTTTCATTTGAACATGAGAAACATATGTTATCCATAAGAAAATAATGTATAACCTTTAAATTTCCATTGTTTCTCATGTTCACAGAAACTCTGAACGAATGTAACTTACATTGGAATCCCCCAATATCTATAAAAATAGGTTTACACAACGGTAATAATAAAAAAATACAACAACCTTTTTTTAGTTATAATTACTATGATTCATCAGATAATACATTAATTTGCCTCTGTAGGTTATACCTGCACTTGTTACTCAAATACAATGTTTAAGAATGGTTTGAGCAATTACTTGATTTTGAGTAAGTACTGAGTCGCGACTAAGGATTCAGCCCTTAGTGATTTAGTGTGGGCCTATAGCCTACGTTCCTCTAGCGTTGCTAAATATGTGAAATATGCGCTCAAGCAAATCGCGACATTTAATCCTTCACTTAATCCTGCCCCTACATATATGACCAGAAACAGATAAAATTTAGTATCGGACTACCTCACTTTAATCAAAGGATTAAAAATAGTATTTTTTTACAGGGTAACAAGCAGCTTTCAGTTGCCTGCCCCTATAGCTTCTGAAGCTGACGATAGGAGTAGGCCTGGTACTTGAGGCGACTTCACACAGTGAACGAGCTGAAAAGGGCGCGGACGAAACGGCAGAGGAAGACCTGCTGGAATTTTCAGAGCGAACTGATGAAATTAGTGAATTTGAAATAAATGAACCGAACGCAACAAATGACGAGCCAGAAAAGAAGAAAAACAGATTTTCGGCCAAGGAAAAAATGATCCAGGAGATTCGATCTGGACGTGAGGAGCGAAACGTGATTTTGAAAGATTTATTTTCTGAGAAAAAAATTCAAAGTGCTCCAGTGTCTGTTGTTGAGCATCCAATTGACATTTTTTTTAAGAGCATGTCACAAGTCGTAAAAACACTTCCCCGACAACTTCAGGCAGAGACACGCCTTAAGGTTTGTCAGTTAGTCACTGAAATGGAGATGAGAGCCATAACGGAAGAAACACTGCAATCGGTACACACAATCAATCCTGTTCTACCGATCAACAAAAGTCATGAACATCTAAGAAAGTCTACCCACACTGTGAACACTAGTGACAGCAGTAGCTTTGACAACAGTGACCTTGGTTCCCCAGTTGACTTTTCGAAAACAGTCTTCACACAATCAGCCTCAACACTACCCTCTTTTGGAGACGAGAGCTATAACAGTGTTGTTCGTAGGGGTATCGACAATTTTCGACAGGTGACTCCTACTTTACGTGTCCACACCATGTCCAGCGATGAAAACTCCAGCAACACGGAAATCACTCAGATAAACGGAAGAAGTTTTCTTAGATTGCAGTAGCTGAAATAGTAAATCTTTCTAGATTACAAATAAAGAATGTTTTATAACTTAATGAGTCTTTATTTCGTAACTTATTAAATCTTTTGTGAGAACTAACTATGGATAATTAATTTCACAAACATTTTCTTTAACGAGGTGGTGATCCCGGCCTTGCCTGGGAAATAATGTGCTGCAATCTGTGGTTAACCTTTATAACTATTTTAAACCATGTCCATATGTTTAGTGATCAAATGTCAACGAATAGTGCCATTATTAAAAAAGGTTCAGGCCTTAACTGTACTTAACTTACTAAACTTAACTGTAAAAAAACAGTCCAGTCGTTATAGAGTTATGACTGTGAAGAAAAGCTCCCTAACGTATTAATAAATAGATAAATATAAGAAAAAAAGCTTACCTTAACGTCAAGCACAGCTTTTGAAATGATGAAATAGTTTTCTTTATTTTGTTCGTGGCGGGTGTTGAAATTTCTTCCTGAATGCAACTTAACACTTCATAAAACAACGACGTTGAAAGCCTGAAATATTCCCTAAACTTGGTTTCATTGTCCAACAGATGCCTGGTTATCAGAATTCTAAAACACCCTTCTTCGTCCCTGTTAATAAATAGTGGCTGAGGGTCTTCATTCACAAAATTCACTAACATACTTTCTTCATTAGCCTCTTCATCCAGCAACAAAGCTACAACAACCAATCTCACGTCTATGGTATCCATGACTGAAGATATAATCGCGCACAGAAAGGGCGGGGTCAGAGAAAACACCCTACTTTTCGTATCACGCACGCGTGATTCCCGCCTACCCCAAATCACGGATCACGCAATAACGCTGCGTGATCAGAGAAACCGTAGCTGAGACCACGTCCGGCTGCCGACGTCGCGTCAGCTTTTCGAAGGTCCGGCGTGATATCTCAGCGTGGTACGCTCTGGATAGGTTTCAGTCTATTCCGGCGTGGTTTCACGGCGTGGTTTCACTGCGCAATATACTGCTTTTAATTTCTTTAAGCAACTTGTTTTTGTAATTGCTGTGAAATATTTAGCTGTATTAACTTATTATTTTATTGTGTATTACTAAGTATTATGGAGTCTAAGGTTTTCACGAGTGAATTGGATGATAAGTTGATAGATCTGGTTCAAAATAATCCAGTTCTCTACGACTTTTCCTAAAAAAAACTAAAAAGATGCCATGGGAAAAAACAATATTTGGAAACAAATTTCCGAGGAACTTAGGAGAGAAAGTCTGTTTTTAACTGTATTGTTTAAACTGTGAACTAACAAAAATAAAATATTAAGCCTTACCTAAAAACCAAAGATGAAACATCGTGATGCACAGCAATGGTACGCAATGGTACATACTACATGGTGCAGCCAAAGGGAAAAATCATTTTTCATTTTTTCTTGTGTAGAACAAATTAAAAGTTTTTACTTTTATTAAATGAGATACTTCAAAAATAAATTGCATACATTTTTAAAGGAAGTTTACAGATTTTAAATTAAAACATTTTTTTTACATCTTCGTTAAAAAAAAGTTTATAGCTTTGGGATGCCATATTTGTTAAAGATATTATAAACATTTCCTTAACTATGTAAAAGGTCAACGGGAAGTCTGAAAATCTTCGGTATCCCTTCACAAAACAAACTATTCTAATGGTACCATTTTTAAAGTTTTCCTTGTAGCTATTTCTCAATTGTTGTAAAAGAAAAAAACGTTCAATTACTACTCGATGTTGGTATCTTTGAAAAGCACATTAGTTTAATGATAAATGTAATAGACTCAAACAAAAAATATACAGTGATGCAAAATTAATTTAATGATAAGAACTTACGCTTGCAATACAAAGGGTTCAATTTAACAAGAATAACTATTGTTAAAAGTTTGATAAAAATGTTTGTCTGATCACTTTTGAAAAAGAAAAATTGTTTGATCACGTACTTGACGATTTAGTCACTTTTCTGAATGGCATTCAGCTGCCAATTCACAGAAATCTTTTCACTGCAAAAGAAGTCTTTAAACTTTTCTCGTACGTAGTTAGCCAAACGTGTTCCTTTTCTTCCTGTTGTTAGCTCTCTTATAGGTATCAAATTTTCTGTAGGTAGAGGAAGTATATCTTCGTCTTGGTTGGAGCAACGAATTTTTGCCACTCTAAACAAATTGTGGAAAACATCCGCAGCTAGAATCAGGTTGTCAACAGTTTCAGGAGTGATAGCAATTTGTGTAAAAAATACTGTAAAGTACTGGGATAGGATCCCAAATACATTTTCACTTTACCGCCATGCTCGACAATGTCTGTAGATGAATACAAACCATACACCTTAACCTAAAAATTTCATATTTTTCAGAGGCAAGTTTCAAGCTATAAACAGAACTAAGTTTTACTATGAGTGTAGGCCTATGTGCGTTTAAACACTTTTTCTAATGGAATTGAGCTGCCAATCCACTGAACAATTTTCATTGCAAAAGAAGTCTTTAAACTTGTCTCTTACACTATAAGCTAACTGAGTTGCTTTCCTGCCAGTTGTAGCAACATCATAATTCTGACACTCGCAACTATATCTGAGGTCTAGTTGCTTTCACAGAGCAAGAAATAGATTCGTGCCGTCAAAAACGAGCTTTTTACAAACCAGTATCGCGTTGAATCACGGCGTGATGTAAGTAACGCCGGCTTCACCGACTTGCCGCTCTTGAACATCACGGCGTAGTTATCACGGCGTGGTTATCGCAGCGTGGTCTTACAACCCGAGGCTTTAGGGGAATACAAGATGGGTGGGTTGGATAGATTCAAGAGCACTTCTGAAATCAGAACATATAAGAAGGTTTAGCAATGTTCTGCTGTATATACAGAAGAAGTAGAGGTTGCAGCTGTTTTCTGAAATAAGAAATGCGCAACCGGCTCTATTGTTCAGTTTAGAACCGTCAGTGAAAATTGTATTAATTGATCTGTAAAGATTGCTGATTGACATAAACTCCTTGCTTTTAAAGAACATCAAGAGTAGTTTGTTTTAGGTGCCCAGACAGCGAGAGATCGACATATGGCTTGAGAATCGTCCATGAAGCAACAAAACATGGTGTATTTATACGTAGGCAAGTAGAACTAAGCC
This sequence comes from Philaenus spumarius, assembly GCA_018207615.1. Classification (NCBI taxonomy): domain Eukaryota; kingdom Metazoa; phylum Arthropoda; class Insecta; order Hemiptera; family Aphrophoridae; genus Philaenus; species Philaenus spumarius. The sequence continues at coordinate 5,425 of JAGFPH010021607.1, read as the reverse complement.
CAGATTAAAGGATACGGATAGTTCTCATCCCACAAGGAGCCCTACATTGTTTACGGAATTCGCAATGTACAAATTACGGACTGCGAAATACAATATCACACATAAGATGCAAAGGTCTAGAGCGTAAATTACACAGTCATATATAGTATACTACAGTTGCAGCTGTTGTCTACGTCGCTTGAGTTATGGCTCACCTAGTTCAACAAGCAGACTACAAATGGGACTAGAACGAAAAGCTCCAGATGGTAGACGGAGAGCAGTGTTATGAATGTAATCGATATTTTTAAGCACTGATAACCTAGCTGATGAATCGACAATGGTGCCACTTTTCGAATATACTTGTTCGGTTTTTGTAAATTATGTATAGGCCCTAACATATGTTCACGCTTTAAATGTTTTTCTGTATTTTTAGCTATATTTTGTAACGTTTGAGTCCATCCTTATTCTGATTGAACTTATTCCTAATTATTATATTTAATTCGTAAACCAGTGAGAAGTAAGCTGTCCATTAACCTGAATCTTGACTACATAAAGTACAGTACCAGGAGACCGAGCTAAAGCTCGATTATAAGCAGGGCTATGATTTCAATAATAAATATTGGATTATTGAGTTTTGAGGTTAGGCCTGTAACATTAAACAAATAAATAAAGGGTATATACAACATTAGGATTACCTGTAATAAAAATACAGTTTAAAGGATTAACCATAATCTCAACGCTATGCCTCAGAAATAAGTCAGGCCTAAATTAAAGTTTAATATTTCAATATCGATTTAGGCCTAGGGCCTAGTTCGCTCACGTCAATAACTATTATTGCAAATTTCCGTGAACATCGTTTAGGTTAGGCCTATAACATTAAACAACTAAATAAAGGGTATGTTTATTTAGCAGAAGTATTCGTTGCCATGGTAACTATAAATAGATACAACATTAGGCTTACCTCTAATAAAATATACAGTTTAAAAGAAAGCAGATGATTATTGTAATGGCATTGAAAACATTTGCATCAGCTGTGCTTTGTATTGTTTAAAATGGACAAATTTCACTTTTTAATTTAATAAAAAGGCGTAGAAAACGAATTTTCCCAGACTGGTGACCATTTCCAATCGATTTCTCGTGGCCAAAAGCCCCATATAAAATCAAAAAATCAAAAATCATTAGACGGAGATTCCAGATCCATTTAGCAGACAGACAATTATCTCTCGCTTTAGAAGATAAGATAGATTAATGAATACTAGTGGACCTGGCAATGCTTCGCTATTGCTTAATTTGAAACTTTGAATTAATTAATTAATTTAATTACCTGAAACATTTAAATAATTCAATAAGAAAGAAAAAAGCAATGAGATCATACAAGATTACATTGATTTGCATTTTTAAACAGCCTTAAATTTTACATTGTATAATTTATTCTTTGTTATGAACCTCGTAAGACATAACGCTGCAGTCCTATTCTGTTGGTCTAAGGTCATAGCCTAATTTTTAATCTCCTTACCTTTGTGCCTAAACTTCGTGGATAGGATCTAGGCCTTGTTTTTCACATTTACGATTTAGCGTATGATATTTATTTATGATATTTATGATATTGTGTAACCAAATACTGGCTTCAAATGGAACTGGTACGTAAAATTCACAGATTTAAAAGCAGTTAATATAAAGCATAACTACCGGTATCAACAAATTTAATACAAAGTAAACCTAAATTGCATTTTACGTATTAAAATTGTTTTATAAAACTTTAGTTTACATTCTTATGTTTTTGTTTTTTTATGTAAAAACGGGAACGTTGCCTCTATAAACCTAAAGCGATTAAAACTTATTTGTTTTTGAATTTGCAGAGCTAATTGAAGATTTATTGTTTTTTTTTTTTTTTTACAAAACTTAAATAATTAATATGTAATTTACAGTTACAAGTATAGCAAACATTGTACATAAGTAATACCATATTCTAGATAATCAAAGTCTGTTTAATACCTAGTTATTAAACACCTTACTCGATAACGATTTATATAGTTTACATTATACACATTAACGATTCCAGCACATTGAATATATCGAGTGAAGTGAGTTGTAATTTATGAACGACACTCTCAACAGAGACTAGAATTTAACATGTTTAATTTACTAACTTAAATTCCTAATATTTTAGTTTTAGAAAGATTAAAATGGTTGCAATGAAAAGGAGTACTTACCTAAATTTTACTGCACTATTATTTCCCTTTCCTTTGTTTCGGACTTTTGACGTATTGATACTATGTTTTCTTTTATTATCCCACTAATCATATTTAATTGAGCATACTAAATGATTCATACTCCCTTTACAGTATAAAGTTTCAGTAATATAGTAATTTTTCAACTTGCATATAATTTGCATTTGTTACAGAAAATTTTAGGCAAATTGGTATGTCGTGTATTTATTATTTTTCTGTATTTGTAATATTGAAGTATTAAACTTAAATTAAACGAAATGACCAAATATAATATTTAAATCTCAATACTACATCCACTAATCCAAAACAGTTTTTTCCACTTAAAACTTTATAAAAGTATTGCGCAGAATAATTAGGGATATATAAAGTTTTACATGTTCAACTCCGAGTTTAGTGTTCAACATTAATATTTATAATGTTGCTCTAAAATAATGCATTAACCCGCATTATTTTAGGATGCGCAGTAATGGGAATTGTTAATTACATGGCCAGTCTCTGCTTGTAAAAGTTTGTATTTTCCTTTGTGAGGCACTCTTAAAGTTTTTGCGAGACATTTAAACAAGACAATTTAACTTGGAAAAAATAACAGTACATTAGTAAAAGTATTGTATGCATCTTACAAGTGTAATATTAAAAGCAATCCAAAAAATAGTCAGACATATTCTTACAGATATAAATGCGATGCTCATTGCTTATATTTTTCGCAAAATACGTCTGTTGGGTCTTTTATAATACTTCAAACATTTGTGCTTCTAGTTTACCATACATCTCGTTAATTAATTGTTAAATTTTGTGAAACTAAATCAATTATTATTTATTGAAGGCCTTTTGATAAAAATGAATGGGATGATAACTTATGACTGTTATGTTTGCCATCTATATAAATAAAAAATTTAATGTTCGTTTGTTCGAAATCTTAAATCTCCGAAAATTCTTCACCGATACTTGAAAGTTTTGACACAACGTTGCATTCGAATACAGTTGTGTTTGTATATACTTTTTTTAAAACAATAATGCAATCTGTTGGGCCTATACCCTATACAAACTATACTGAATATTTTACGGCAATGAGAGTGCCATATACCAAATAATAACTAAATATATTTGGTTATACCGGGTGAGTTTTAAATGCCCCCCCCCCCCCAATTTTTTCGCCTTTTTTAAGATATCGACTCAAAACCACCGCCGAACATCATTGATTAGTTTATACTTTCTTTTGATGAGGTTCACATTTTTGGCCGCCATCTTGGATCCGCCATATTGGAATGAACTTTTATTTTTTAAATGTAAAGGTAAGGTTGTGACCCATCATTTCAAACTATTTTTTTCCGTAGAACACGATGCCGCAATCAGTTTTTAATTATCTGCTTTCGTTCATGAGATATTAACAATTTTGTAAAAAAATTTAAATTTTCCAAAATCCCTTGTTTTATTCAATTTAAAAAAAATATCGACCCTTTATCATCAGATATCACAGTTTGGTAGTAGCTTATAGATTTGTATTAAGTTATAAATGTTTACTGCCATCTTCAGTTTCGCAGAGAAAAGTTGTTAATACACTGAAATCAAACAAATTTACTAAAGATGGTAGTACAAATTTAAAACTTAATAAAAATCTATAAGCTACTACCAAACTGTGATATCTGATGATAAAGGGTCGATATTTTTAAAAAATGGAATAAAACATGGGATTTTTGAAAATTTAATGTTTTTACAAAATTGTTAATATCTCGAGAACGAAAGCAGATAATTAAAAACCGATTGTGGCATTGTGTTCTAAGGAAAAAATAGTTTGAAATGATGGGTCACAACCTTACCTTTACATTTAAAAAATAAAAGTTCATTCCAATATGGCGGATCCAAGATGGCGGCCAAAAATGTGAACCTCATCAAAAGAAAGTATATACTAATCAATGATGTTCGGCGGTGGTTGGGAGTCGATATCTTAAGAAATGAGGAAAAAATTAGGGGGGGGGACATTTAAAACTCACCCCGTATATAACAGTGGGTGTTGTAAATGGGAAGAGTTGAAACGTTTGCCAAATCTGTTTACACTTGATCCGGTTCTTTGTTCTACATTGTTTTTATTTATTGGTTGTCAGGTTGTCTGTCCATACTTTTGTTATTCACGTTTATATATTTGTGTTATTTCTATTTATTTCAAACCAACAACAGTTTGGTATATTTGAGTATTTTTATAACACATTTTTTTTTGTTAATTAAGTATCAAATTTTATGTAAGGGTGTATATATGGGAGTGAATGTGCATTGTCAAAACTCATCAATATTATGATTATTTGTAGTGTGGCGAGTGCAGCGCATCTGTCTTCTTAATAGTGCTAATACATAATATTACTACATAATAAATATTTACGGTCATATACAGTCTATTATTTTACTCTAATAAGTTAACAACGTATTAGCTAAATTTAGTTTTTCACCAATTTCTGTTTGTTTGTTTGTATTTGTCTTAATTAATCATGTAGACACTTGTCTGCACCCTCTCACGAGTTTCCCACGAGGAAACCAATATTTATGCTAAATGTTTTGGGGATTTTATAAGTTTAATGAAATAGAAGATATTTTATTTGATTTTTAACTATTACCTAAAACTGTTGTGTAAAACAATTTTGTTTTCGTCCAACCCTTACTGCAAGGCATGAAATGAGGTCGCAAAACAAAACATTACACTTTTTGGGTTTTGCGATAACTGTATAAATTTAAGTTCGGAGGACCACCTAAAACTATAGTGTTTAGGAACCTTGTTTGTACACATATGATTATAACTATACTGAAAGAATTGTAAAGAATACCTTATAATTGCACGAGGTTTGTCCTTGTAGATGGTATCCTGGCAGTAGTCAGGGCGTCGCTTGTTGAGATACGTCGTCCTTCACGTTAGTCACTATTTAAATGCACTTTGACACACACACACAGTTCACAATTTACAATTCAATAGATATTTAGTATAACATATATGTACAAGTAAATCAATTAGTTTCCCAACAGACGGGATAAAAGTCAGATTGTACAGTAAAACAAAAAGGGATAAAGCGTTAACACTTTGGATAATTCCAAATAAAATTAGCGTTGGTTAGTAATTTAAACCAAAATTAAAACCTCTACCAGGTGCGTGGAGTCAACTTGGCGGAATGCGTCGGCAGACTGAATTAGCGTTGGTTTGTAACTTAAACCAAAATGAAACATCTACGAGG
>JAGFPH010021605.1:0-13223 GCA_018207615.1 Philaenus spumarius | reverse complement strand
AACCTTTTACCAACATACTTTAATTTGCCTCATTCCAAAAGAAGGTGATCGATGGAAATAAAATTACTACAGTAAGGGCAAAGTGGTTTATCCCCATTACGCATCAGAAACCCATGAGTTAACATGGAATGGCCAATACGTAGACGACAAACCACTACTTTTTCTGGACGGCTTCGACGGTTTAAAGATATTTATGGTGGAACACAATCCTTAATTTCGCATAGTTTATTATTTTGCACCTCTGCCCACTCTTCTCCTCACTGTCTAAATAAGGTTTGTGTCAAAATGGACACACAATCTGATGACAATACTCACTTCACGTTAAGCTGTAAGTGTGTTACTAGCTAGGTCTGGGTTAGTATTTCCCTGTATCCCAGCATGACGAGGAATCCAACAGAATGACACCTCGCAGCCAAAGTCAATGCATGGACAATCGTTAAACAATGGGTTAGCCCCGGTTTCTAAGACCACGTCGAGCGTCCGGCGCGATTGTTGAACGTGATGACCACGTCAACGCTAGAACAGAGTGAATGCAAGAGCATTGGCGTGGTTTCTTCCTCGGTTTCTCTGAACCACGCAGCGTCACTGCGCGATGCGGGATGCGCAATGACGTCATCACGCAAAAGTCTGCCGCAGCTGTAGCTATGGGGATGTTTTCTCTGACTTCACGCGCGCAAATCTCTATAATTCCCACCAATTTTGTAATGCGCAATCTCGCTGCGCGACGCACTGAAGTCTGGAATCCTAGACTTTTTGCGTGGCACGCAGTAGTTGTAGCCATTTGTTGGTGCGTGGTAGTTTTTTCAACAAGTATGGAATCCAAGGTTTTTACTGCCGAGCTTGATGAAAAGCTTATAGATATGGTGAGGGATCATCCAGTGCTATATAGTTTCACCCACAAGAACTACTAGAACAATGCAGTTAAGGAGAATGTTTGGAATTTTATAAGTGTGGCGCTTGCTATTAACAGTAAGTACATACACTAACTTATTAGCAAAATAATATTGAGTAATTAACTATGTGTCTATAGCCACAAGAACTTGTCTATATATTCATCTTATTAATTTATTAATACAAACTTGTAAAAGTGAAATCTGTTTTTAAGGAAATCACTCCTATCTTGTGTTAATAAAAATGTTGTAAGTTCTTTAAAAGGACTGAAGTATATTGTGAGATTTTAATACAAAAAATGTAATGCCATCATCACATTACAATGTTCTTGAAGGTAAACACATTTTAAGGTATTTACTACTTAAAATTTATTCTCTACACTTTGTTATAATAATATTTCATTTTTGGTCAAATAAAATATTCCTAAATTACGTTTTAAGCCAGGCCTACTTTTGTTAGCACCCTTGTAGTTGGAACATAAAAACTGGTGTAGTCAAAATAATAAATTTGAAATTGATAAATGTTTTTATACAGTTCTATCTAGAACTAAATTACGAAACTTTTTTACATTCATGGAAAAATTACAAAAAATGTTTTAGACCTAAAGTTGAAATTTTATTTTTCTTAACTGAACATTTTTTGTTTCTTGAGGTAATAACTTTGTAAAGTTTACATCTATAATTTATTTACTTGCATATGTAAATTCTTTCACCCTTTCTCTAAAAAAAGCTATGGAACACTTTTGGATTGGGGTTCTTTTACTATTTTTGGCGAATTTTTGAAAAAATCCTTGCACACGCCAAAAAATCCATTTTCGTTAAAGCCGCCGGATCGAGGGTTAATATATTTTTGTGTGAAACATCCAGTTTTTTTAACAAAACAAATTGCATTACATACGTGCAATAAAGGACAGGAGACATTTTTTACAAACAATGCTTTTAATTTATAAAGATCACTAACAAACGTTTTACTAATACATGGGATAGGAAAGTATTCCAATTCTACTTTGAAGTTAATATTTAGTAGACTTCAAGATTTAGTTTTAGTGTGTTCTTCACTTCAATTTCCTCACGTGGTCTAACTGCCAATCCACAGCTCCTGTTGCACTGCAGAAGTAGTTTTTGAAGGTGTCTCTTATTTTGTAGGCTAATTTAGTTGCATTACCCCTCCTTGAAGACAGTGCTATTAAATTCCCAGTTGGCATGGGAAGATTATCTTCTTCTCCTTCTCTGGGGTGGGGTACTTTGTGCATCCTCATCAAGTTGTGCAGTATACAAGCTGAGGTTACGAGGTCAATAACAGTCTCTGGTTTGACGGCAATGGGAGTGAAAAATACTCTGAAATATTGGCAAAGTATACCGAAGGCATTCTCACTTACTCTTCTTGCTCTTGAATGACGATAGTTGTACACAGCCTTGCATTCGTCAACTTGTGATTGCTCCTTGGGATAAGGTCTCATAAAATTAGGCGTCAGTTTGAAAGCTTCGTCGCCTAAAAAAACATAAGGAACGTCGACCCTAGAGCCAGGAAGTGGTGATGGCGATGGGAACGGAAAACTTCCACTTTGAACAGCTTTACCAAAATCACTGTTGCGGTATATAGCTGCGTCTCCTTCTTTCCCGTAGTTGCCAACTTCTACCATAACGAACTTGTAGCTGTGATCAATGACAGCAAATAAAACAGTAGAAAAATAATCCTTGTAATTAAAATAAAGAGATCCTGATTTTTCTGGGCAGACGATTCTGATGTGTTTGCCGTCTATCGCACCGACACAATTTGGGTAGTTCCATGCGTTGTAGAAACCACAGGCAACTTCCTTAAGCATTTTATCGTCTGGAGTTGGGATAGTTTGATGTAACATCTTGCCTGTGATCGCACGTAAAGTTTCCTTAATAATTTTACTAATCCAGCTGTGGCAAATCCGGAATTGAAATGCTAGGGAATGAAAACTTTCTCCTGTTGCCAAATACCTGAAAAAAAAACATTTATAATAGTTTTTTTTTAATTAATAAGTTAAATATATATTTTCAGTTGATGAATGTAAAATGAGGTGGAGAACCATACGAGACTCCTACAAGAAGAATTTGAACAAAATTAAAGCCAACAGTACCACTGGATCACCTGCATTCCCCAAATCAAAATACTTGAACAAGAACCTTCAGTTTTTGGATGACACTTATAAGGGGAAAAAGTAAGTAATAAACATTTTGACACGCGGAATTATTAGTCGAGACTACTTACTCAAACTCAAAGGTTTAAGTAAATGGTCTATCAGCTGGCTCTGCCATTCACAATGAAAACAAAGTATTCTTATGGGTAATGTTTAGGTTTGGTTTTGTCAAAACATTGATTACCTTTTATAGTTTTCAACAGTTTTACTGTTTTTGTCTTTAGCCTTTTATGATTATCAAATTCACAGAATGCGAAAAAATTACGTCTACCGAATATTTGTTTACAGTTCACTCAAAGTTTCATTTGAACATGAGAAACATATGTTATCCATAAGAAAATAATGTATAACCTTTAAATTTCCATTGTTTCTCATGTTCACAGAAACTCTGAACGAATGTAACTTACATTGGAATCCCCCAATATCTATAAAAATAGGTTTACACAACGGTAATAATAAAAAAATACAACAACCTTTTTTTAGTTATAATTACTATGATTCATCAGATAATACATTAATTTGCCTCTGTAGGTTATACCTGCACTTGTTACTCAAATACAATGTTTAAGAATGGTTTGAGCAATTACTTGATTTTGAGTAAGTACTGAGTCGCGACTAAGGATTCAGCCCTTAGTGATTTAGTGTGGGCCTATAGCCTACGTTCCTCTAGCGTTGCTAAATATGTGAAATATGCGCTCAAGCAAATCGCGACATTTAATCCTTCACTTAATCCTGCCCCTACATATATGACCAGAAACAGATAAAATTTAGTATCGGACTACCTCACTTTAATCAAAGGATTAAAAATAGTATTTTTTTACAGGGTAACAAGCAGCTTTCAGTTGCCTGCCCCTATAGCTTCTGAAGCTGACGATAGGAGTAGGCCTGGTACTTGAGGCGACTTCACACAGTGAACGAGCTGAAAAGGGCGCGGACGAAACGGCAGAGGAAGACCTGCTGGAATTTTCAGAGCGAACTGATGAAATTAGTGAATTTGAAATAAATGAACCGAACGCAACAAATGACGAGCCAGAAAAGAAGAAAAACAGATTTTCGGCCAAGGAAAAAATGATCCAGGAGATTCGATCTGGACGTGAGGAGCGAAACGTGATTTTGAAAGATTTATTTTCTGAGAAAAAAATTCAAAGTGCTCCAGTGTCTGTTGTTGAGCATCCAATTGACATTTTTTTTAAGAGCATGTCACAAGTCGTAAAAACACTTCCCCGACAACTTCAGGCAGAGACACGCCTTAAGGTTTGTCAGTTAGTCACTGAAATGGAGATGAGAGCCATAACGGAAGAAACACTGCAATCGGTACACACAATCAATCCTGTTCTACCGATCAACAAAAGTCATGAACATCTAAGAAAGTCTACCCACACTGTGAACACTAGTGACAGCAGTAGCTTTGACAACAGTGACCTTGGTTCCCCAGTTGACTTTTCGAAAACAGTCTTCACACAATCAGCCTCAACACTACCCTCTTTTGGAGACGAGAGCTATAACAGTGTTGTTCGTAGGGGTATCGACAATTTTCGACAGGTGACTCCTACTTTACGTGTCCACACCATGTCCAGCGATGAAAACTCCAGCAACACGGAAATCACTCAGATAAACGGAAGAAGTTTTCTTAGATTGCAGTAGCTGAAATAGTAAATCTTTCTAGATTACAAATAAAGAATGTTTTATAACTTAATGAGTCTTTATTTCGTAACTTATTAAATCTTTTGTGAGAACTAACTATGGATAATTAATTTCACAAACATTTTCTTTAACGAGGTGGTGATCCCGGCCTTGCCTGGGAAATAATGTGCTGCAATCTGTGGTTAACCTTTATAACTATTTTAAACCATGTCCATATGTTTAGTGATCAAATGTCAACGAATAGTGCCATTATTAAAAAAGGTTCAGGCCTTAACTGTACTTAACTTACTAAACTTAACTGTAAAAAAACAGTCCAGTCGTTATAGAGTTATGACTGTGAAGAAAAGCTCCCTAACGTATTAATAAATAGATAAATATAAGAAAAAAAGCTTACCTTAACGTCAAGCACAGCTTTTGAAATGATGAAATAGTTTTCTTTATTTTGTTCGTGGCGGGTGTTGAAATTTCTTCCTGAATGCAACTTAACACTTCATAAAACAACGACGTTGAAAGCCTGAAATATTCCCTAAACTTGGTTTCATTGTCCAACAGATGCCTGGTTATCAGAATTCTAAAACACCCTTCTTCGTCCCTGTTAATAAATAGTGGCTGAGGGTCTTCATTCACAAAATTCACTAACATACTTTCTTCATTAGCCTCTTCATCCAGCAACAAAGCTACAACAACCAATCTCACGTCTATGGTATCCATGACTGAAGATATAATCGCGCACAGAAAGGGCGGGGTCAGAGAAAACACCCTACTTTTCGTATCACGCACGCGTGATTCCCGCCTACCCCAAATCACGGATCACGCAATAACGCTGCGTGATCAGAGAAACCGTAGCTGAGACCACGTCCGGCTGCCGACGTCGCGTCAGCTTTTCGAAGGTCCGGCGTGATATCTCAGCGTGGTACGCTCTGGATAGGTTTCAGTCTATTCCGGCGTGGTTTCACGGCGTGGTTTCACTGCGCAATATACTGCTTTTAATTTCTTTAAGCAACTTGTTTTTGTAATTGCTGTGAAATATTTAGCTGTATTAACTTATTATTTTATTGTGTATTACTAAGTATTATGGAGTCTAAGGTTTTCACGAGTGAATTGGATGATAAGTTGATAGATCTGGTTCAAAATAATCCAGTTCTCTACGACTTTTCCTAAAAAAAACTAAAAAGATGCCATGGGAAAAAACAATATTTGGAAACAAATTTCCGAGGAACTTAGGAGAGAAAGTCTGTTTTTAACTGTATTGTTTAAACTGTGAACTAACAAAAATAAAATATTAAGCCTTACCTAAAAACCAAAGATGAAACATCGTGATGCACAGCAATGGTACGCAATGGTACATACTACATGGTGCAGCCAAAGGGAAAAATCATTTTTCATTTTTTCTTGTGTAGAACAAATTAAAAGTTTTTACTTTTATTAAATGAGATACTTCAAAAATAAATTGCATACATTTTTAAAGGAAGTTTACAGATTTTAAATTAAAACATTTTTTTTACATCTTCGTTAAAAAAAAGTTTATAGCTTTGGGATGCCATATTTGTTAAAGATATTATAAACATTTCCTTAACTATGTAAAAGGTCAACGGGAAGTCTGAAAATCTTCGGTATCCCTTCACAAAACAAACTATTCTAATGGTACCATTTTTAAAGTTTTCCTTGTAGCTATTTCTCAATTGTTGTAAAAGAAAAAAACGTTCAATTACTACTCGATGTTGGTATCTTTGAAAAGCACATTAGTTTAATGATAAATGTAATAGACTCAAACAAAAAATATACAGTGATGCAAAATTAATTTAATGATAAGAACTTACGCTTGCAATACAAAGGGTTCAATTTAACAAGAATAACTATTGTTAAAAGTTTGATAAAAATGTTTGTCTGATCACTTTTGAAAAAGAAAAATTGTTTGATCACGTACTTGACGATTTAGTCACTTTTCTGAATGGCATTCAGCTGCCAATTCACAGAAATCTTTTCACTGCAAAAGAAGTCTTTAAACTTTTCTCGTACGTAGTTAGCCAAACGTGTTCCTTTTCTTCCTGTTGTTAGCTCTCTTATAGGTATCAAATTTTCTGTAGGTAGAGGAAGTATATCTTCGTCTTGGTTGGAGCAACGAATTTTTGCCACTCTAAACAAATTGTGGAAAACATCCGCAGCTAGAATCAGGTTGTCAACAGTTTCAGGAGTGATAGCAATTTGTGTAAAAAATACTGTAAAGTACTGGGATAGGATCCCAAATACATTTTCACTTTACCGCCATGCTCGACAATGTCTGTAGATGAATACAAACCATACACCTTAACCTAAAAATTTCATATTTTTCAGAGGCAAGTTTCAAGCTATAAACAGAACTAAGTTTTACTATGAGTGTAGGCCTATGTGCGTTTAAACACTTTTTCTAATGGAATTGAGCTGCCAATCCACTGAACAATTTTCATTGCAAAAGAAGTCTTTAAACTTGTCTCTTACACTATAAGCTAACTGAGTTGCTTTCCTGCCAGTTGTAGCAACATCATAATTCTGACACTCGCAACTATATCTGAGGTCTAGTTGCTTTCACAGAGCAAGAAATAGATTCGTGCCGTCAAAAACGAGCTTTTTACAAACCAGTATCGCGTTGAATCACGGCGTGATGTAAGTAACGCCGGCTTCACCGACTTGCCGCTCTTGAACATCACGGCGTAGTTATCACGGCGTGGTTATCGCAGCGTGGTCTTACAACCCGAGGCTTTAGGGGAATACAAGATGGGTGGGTTGGATAGATTCAAGAGCACTTCTGAAATCAGAACATATAAGAAGGTTTAGCAATGTTCTGCTGTATATACAGAAGAAGTAGAGGTTGCAGCTGTTTTCTGAAATAAGAAATGCGCAACCGGCTCTATTGTTCAGTTTAGAACCGTCAGTGAAAATTGTATTAATTGATCTGTAAAGATTGCTGATTGACATAAACTCCTTGCTTTTAAAGAACATCAAGAGTAGTTTGTTTTAGGTGCCCAGACAGCGAGAGATCGACATATGGCTTGAGAATCGTCCATGAAGCAACAAAACATGGTGTATTTATACGTAGGCAAGTAGAACTAAGCCCAGATTAAAGGATACGGATAGTTCTCATCCCACAAGGAGCCCTACATTGTTTACGGAATTCGCAATGTACAAATTACGGACTGCGAAATACAATATCACACATAAGATGCAAAGGTCTAGAGCGTAAATTACACAGTCATATATAGTATACTACAGTTGCAGCTGTTGTCTACGTCGCTTGAGTTATGGCTCACCTAGTTCAACAAGCAGACTACAAATGGGACTAGAACGAAAAGCTCCAGATGGTAGACGGAGAGCAGTGTTATGAATGTAATCGATATTTTTAAGCACTGATAACCTAGCTGATGAATCGACAATGGTGCCACTTTTCGAATATACTTGTTCGGTTTTTGTAAATTATGTATAGGCCCTAACATATGTTCACGCTTTAAATGTTTTTCTGTATTTTTAGCTATATTTTGTAACGTTTGAGTCCATCCTTATTCTGATTGAACTTATTCCTAATTATTATATTTAATTCGTAAACCAGTGAGAAGTAAGCTGTCCATTAACCTGAATCTTGACTACATAAAGTACAGTACCAGGAGACCGAGCTAAAGCTCGATTATAAGCAGGGCTATGATTTCAATAATAAATATTGGATTATTGAGTTTTGAGGTTAGGCCTGTAACATTAAACAAATAAATAAAGGGTATATACAACATTAGGATTACCTGTAATAAAAATACAGTTTAAAGGATTAACCATAATCTCAACGCTATGCCTCAGAAATAAGTCAGGCCTAAATTAAAGTTTAATATTTCAATATCGATTTAGGCCTAGGGCCTAGTTCGCTCACGTCAATAACTATTATTGCAAATTTCCGTGAACATCGTTTAGGTTAGGCCTATAACATTAAACAACTAAATAAAGGGTATGTTTATTTAGCAGAAGTATTCGTTGCCATGGTAACTATAAATAGATACAACATTAGGCTTACCTCTAATAAAATATACAGTTTAAAAGAAAGCAGATGATTATTGTAATGGCATTGAAAACATTTGCATCAGCTGTGCTTTGTATTGTTTAAAATGGACAAATTTCACTTTTTAATTTAATAAAAAGGCGTAGAAAACGAATTTTCCCAGACTGGTGACCATTTCCAATCGATTTCTCGTGGCCAAAAGCCCCATATAAAATCAAAAAATCAAAAATCATTAGACGGAGATTCCAGATCCATTTAGCAGACAGACAATTATCTCTCGCTTTAGAAGATAAGATAGATTAATGAATACTAGTGGACCTGGCAATGCTTCGCTATTGCTTAATTTGAAACTTTGAATTAATTAATTAATTTAATTACCTGAAACATTTAAATAATTCAATAAGAAAGAAAAAAGCAATGAGATCATACAAGATTACATTGATTTGCATTTTTAAACAGCCTTAAATTTTACATTGTATAATTTATTCTTTGTTATGAACCTCGTAAGACATAACGCTGCAGTCCTATTCTGTTGGTCTAAGGTCATAGCCTAATTTTTAATCTCCTTACCTTTGTGCCTAAACTTCGTGGATAGGATCTAGGCCTTGTTTTTCACATTTACGATTTAGCGTATGATATTTATTTATGATATTTATGATATTGTGTAACCAAATACTGGCTTCAAATGGAACTGGTACGTAAAATTCACAGATTTAAAAGCAGTTAATATAAAGCATAACTACCGGTATCAACAAATTTAATACAAAGTAAACCTAAATTGCATTTTACGTATTAAAATTGTTTTATAAAACTTTAGTTTACATTCTTATGTTTTTGTTTTTTTATGTAAAAACGGGAACGTTGCCTCTATAAACCTAAAGCGATTAAAACTTATTTGTTTTTGAATTTGCAGAGCTAATTGAAGATTTATTGTTTTTTTTTTTTTTTTACAAAACTTAAATAATTAATATGTAATTTACAGTTACAAGTATAGCAAACATTGTACATAAGTAATACCATATTCTAGATAATCAAAGTCTGTTTAATACCTAGTTATTAAACACCTTACTCGATAACGATTTATATAGTTTACATTATACACATTAACGATTCCAGCACATTGAATATATCGAGTGAAGTGAGTTGTAATTTATGAACGACACTCTCAACAGAGACTAGAATTTAACATGTTTAATTTACTAACTTAAATTCCTAATATTTTAGTTTTAGAAAGATTAAAATGGTTGCAATGAAAAGGAGTACTTACCTAAATTTTACTGCACTATTATTTCCCTTTCCTTTGTTTCGGACTTTTGACGTATTGATACTATGTTTTCTTTTATTATCCCACTAATCATATTTAATTGAGCATACTAAATGATTCATACTCCCTTTACAGTATAAAGTTTCAGTAATATAGTAATTTTTCAACTTGCATATAATTTGCATTTGTTACAGAAAATTTTAGGCAAATTGGTATGTCGTGTATTTATTATTTTTCTGTATTTGTAATATTGAAGTATTAAACTTAAATTAAACGAAATGACCAAATATAATATTTAAATCTCAATACTACATCCACTAATCCAAAACAGTTTTTTCCACTTAAAACTTTATAAAAGTATTGCGCAGAATAATTAGGGATATATAAAGTTTTACATGTTCAACTCCGAGTTTAGTGTTCAACATTAATATTTATAATGTTGCTCTAAAATAATGCATTAACCCGCATTATTTTAGGATGCGCAGTAATGGGAATTGTTAATTACATGGCCAGTCTCTGCTTGTAAAAGTTTGTATTTTCCTTTGTGAGGCACTCTTAAAGTTTTTGCGAGACATTTAAACAAGACAATTTAACTTGGAAAAAATAACAGTACATTAGTAAAAGTATTGTATGCATCTTACAAGTGTAATATTAAAAGCAATCCAAAAAATAGTCAGACATATTCTTACAGATATAAATGCGATGCTCATTGCTTATATTTTTCGCAAAATACGTCTGTTGGGTCTTTTATAATACTTCAAACATTTGTGCTTCTAGTTTACCATACATCTCGTTAATTAATTGTTAAATTTTGTGAAACTAAATCAATTATTATTTATTGAAGGCCTTTTGATAAAAATGAATGGGATGATAACTTATGACTGTTATGTTTGCCATCTATATAAATAAAAAATTTAATGTTCGTTTGTTCGAAATCTTAAATCTCCGAAAATTCTTCACCGATACTTGAAAGTTTTGACACAACGTTGCATTCGAATACAGTTGTGTTTGTATATACTTTTTTTAAAACAATAATGCAATCTGTTGGGCCTATACCCTATACAAACTATACTGAATATTTTACGGCAATGAGAGTGCCATATACCAAATAATAACTAAATATATTTGGTTATACCGGGTGAGTTTTAAATGCCCCCCCCCCCCCAATTTTTTCGCCTTTTTTAAGATATCGACTCAAAACCACCGCCGAACATCATTGATTAGTTTATACTTTCTTTTGATGAGGTTCACATTTTTGGCCGCCATCTTGGATCCGCCATATTGGAATGAACTTTTATTTTTTAAATGTAAAGGTAAGGTTGTGACCCATCATTTCAAACTATTTTTTTCCGTAGAACACGATGCCGCAATCAGTTTTTAATTATCTGCTTTCGTTCATGAGATATTAACAATTTTGTAAAAAAATTTAAATTTTCCAAAATCCCTTGTTTTATTCAATTTAAAAAAAATATCGACCCTTTATCATCAGATATCACAGTTTGGTAGTAGCTTATAGATTTGTATTAAGTTATAAATGTTTACTGCCATCTTCAGTTTCGCAGAGAAAAGTTGTTAATACACTGAAATCAAACAAATTTACTAAAGATGGTAGTACAAATTTAAAACTTAATAAAAATCTATAAGCTACTACCAAACTGTGATATCTGATGATAAAGGGTCGATATTTTTAAAAAATGGAATAAAACATGGGATTTTTGAAAATTTAATGTTTTTACAAAATTGTTAATATCTCGAGAACGAAAGCAGATAATTAAAAACCGATTGTGGCATTGTGTTCTAAGGAAAAAATAGTTTGAAATGATGGGTCACAACCTTACCTTTACATTTAAAAAATAAAAGTTCATTCCAATATGGCGGATCCAAGATGGCGGCCAAAAATGTGAACCTCATCAAAAGAAAGTATATACTAATCAATGATGTTCGGCGGTGGTTGGGAGTCGATATCTTAAGAAATGAGGAAAAAATTAGGGGGGGGGACATTTAAAACTCACCCCGTATATAACAGTGGGTGTTGTAAATGGGAAGAGTTGAAACGTTTGCCAAATCTGTTTACACTTGATCCGGTTCTTTGTTCTACATTGTTTTTATTTATTGGTTGTCAGGTTGTCTGTCCATACTTTTGTTATTCACGTTTATATATTTGTGTTATTTCTATTTATTTCAAACCAACAACAGTTTGGTATATTTGAGTATTTTTATAACACATTTTTTTTTGTTAATTAAGTATCAAATTTTATGTAAGGGTGTATATATGGGAGTGAATGTGCATTGTCAAAACTCATCAATATTATGATTATTTGTAGTGTGGCGAGTGCAGCGCATCTGTCTTCTTAATAGTGCTAATACATAATATTACTACATAATAAATATTTACGGTCATATACAGTCTATTATTTTACTCTAATAAGTTAACAACGTATTAGCTAAATTTAGTTTTTCACCAATTTCTGTTTGTTTGTTTGTATTTGTCTTAATTAATCATGTAGACACTTGTCTGCACCCTCTCACGAGTTTCCCACGAGGAAACCAATATTTATGCTAAATGTTTTGGGGATTTTATAAGTTTAATGAAATAGAAGATATTTTATTTGATTTTTAACTATTACCTAAAACTGTTGTGTAAAACAATTTTGTTTTCGTCCAACCCTTACTGCAAGGCATGAAATGAGGTCGCAAAACAAAACATTACACTTTTTGGGTTTTGCGATAACTGTATAAATTTAAGTTCGGAGGACCACCTAAAACTATAGTGTTTAGGAACCTTGTTTGTACACATATGATTATAACTATACTGAAAGAATTGTAAAGAATACCTTATAATTGCACGAGGTTTGTCCTTGTAGATGGTATCCTGGCAGTAGTCAGGGCGTCGCTTGTTGAGATACGTCGTCCTTCACGTTAGTCACTATTTAAATGCACTTTGACACACACACACAGTTCACAATTTACAATTCAATAGATATTTAGTATAACATATATGTACAAGTAAATCAATTAGTTTCCCAACAGACGGGATAAAAGTCAGATTGTACAGTAAAACAAAAAGGGATAAAGCGTTAACACTTTGGATAATTCCAAATAAAATTAGCGTTGGTTAGTAATTTAAACCAAAATTAAAACCTCTACCAGGTGCGTGGAGTCAACTTGGCGGAATGCGTCGGCAGACTGAATTAGCGTTGGTTTGTAACTTAAACCAAAATGAAACATCTACGAGG
>JAGFPH010021603.1:0-13225 GCA_018207615.1 Philaenus spumarius | reverse complement strand
TATCTTTAATTACATTTAATAGTTCAATAAACTGTTCTACACTCATTCTCATGATTTTCTTGAATTCTAATGTGTCCTCTTCGGCTAACTCGCTAATTATAGTGGACGAAGCTCCCAGATTATTTCTCCGACCCACCCAGTCTTTGACCCAGCACATCCTATTTTTATTCATTATATCTTGCAGCTCTTCACTTAAACAATGCACAATCCCACCAACAACCTCCTCAATAGCTTCATCGACTGCTTCCTCATAATCTTCATCAAACTCATTCGTCTCTAACATGTTTACCTCACACCGTCTCGTGTGCTACTGGCAGCCACTACAACATTTTTAGTGGAAGCCATTATTGTCCCCGTGTGTAGGTGTACTGTCCGGACAGTGCAGTGGCCGCCACTTCTGGACGCCACTATTGGCCGCCACTATTGTCCTCGTCTGCAGGGGGCTTAAGAGAGGGGAGACTTTAATTAAGACGTGTTTCCATCGATCGCTCCGCAGCAATGTGGGAAATTCCACTGCTTATCGAAGCCGTCTTCCAGAATTTTCCAATCGTCTCCTGTAGGCATCTGAAACAGTTTTTTTTTTTTTTTTAGGAAACCAAAATTTCGGAATATAGAAATGATGAAGTCGATGAAGATTAAGGCACTGTCGATGAACCTGCTACACCGGAGATCCAGAGTACAAAAACCCCAGCATTAGATAAGCCTCCAACGGTCAAAAGAAGGGAATTGGAAAATTTAACAGAAGCTGTACAACAGGTTCGCGAAGTAAGTCAAATACATTTCAAACGATGAGCATGAAGAGTCTGGAAATTTTGTTGCAGCTACTTTAAATAACCTACGTAAAGCTGATGCCCTTATGGCACAGCATGAAATTCAGGGCGTTTTATTAAAGTACAGGTTGGCTAATGTACCCAATTCAACAAAAAATAGCCAACCTACACCGTGTTATTCATATGAAAGTAGTCTTCAATCTCCATTCTCCAAACATTCCACTGATGGATATGTTCATCTACAGTATGGTGAGAGCACTACCTCAACATTTTATGCAGATGAACGTGCCAATGCACCT
Source organism: Philaenus spumarius (assembly GCA_018207615.1). Taxonomy (NCBI): domain Eukaryota; kingdom Metazoa; phylum Arthropoda; class Insecta; order Hemiptera; family Aphrophoridae; genus Philaenus; species Philaenus spumarius. The sequence continues at coordinate 12,156 of JAGFPH010021603.1, read as the reverse complement.
GAACAAAATAATATTGAAGCACAGAGTCCCAACTTAGATGGTACTAGCCTTGCAAATCAACATACCAATGATGATAGTATTATTTCACAAGCTTTGAGTTCAATGTAAAATTTCCAAGCATACATTTCTAACTTTTGTTTCAAAATTATTTTTTAATTCACTTGATTAATATAATTTATTATTATCTTGTTTAGTAAAATTATCTGAAAAAATAAATAGTTACAATTTATTGAATTTTACCTACCTTGATTGAATCGGCCAAAACTTCAGAGATGGCATCACACACCTCTGGAATGAACTTGGAAATTGCAGGTCTTGAAACCCTAAAAAAATGTGAAAGACTTCTGCAGCTGTTTCCAGTAGCTAGAAAGTTCAATGTAAGTTGTAGTTTAACCTCAGCTTTTATAGCATCTCTCATCGTCGTATATTAGCGTTGGATTTTGTCTATCACCATGCTTAATAGTTGTTCAAAATTTTGTGGTATCACCCTGAGACACCGTTTATATTCTAACTGATCCTCTTCGGCTAACTCTTTTAGTAGAAGCGATGTTGCTCCGAGTGAATCTCTTCTTTTGAGCCACTCTCTCGCCCACACTCTTTCTTCTCTTTTAATTTCTTCATCTATCGCTTCCACAAACTCTCTTATTAGAACCATTAAAACTCTAGGCAAATAATATTTCTTTAATTTTTTAAACACCATTTTACTTCAAATAGTAACAACTACTGTACTCTACAATGTGTAACCGGGAAAAAATCAAAAGTGGTAGAGTATCTAGTAGAGTTCACTCTACTAGCTACTCTACTCTCCTGATTACTATACCCGTGTAAACCTGGCTATGGATGAGAAATGCCACAACTATACAAACGGTCGACGTACACAACGATGGCCTGTGTCAATTTTTTTTGTTGCAATTTTGGATATCGCCAGTGTAAATAGTTTTATAATATACAATGGAATAAAACCATGTCTGACAGAAAGAAAACCATTTATGTTCCAGCTGGGAAAAGAGTTAGTGTTTTCTCATATGAAAAATATACTGGCTAACTCACATCTACACCGAAATCTTCGAGGACTTATGTATAGCTGTTTGGAAAAAGAGGAACCACAATTATTTGAAAATCAAGATTTAGAAAAGTCACAGTCAAAACGAAAAAGGTACAGCGAGTATCCTCCAAAGAAAGATAGAAAAGCCGGACGTACGTGTATAAAGTGTGTAGCCCCACTGTGCGCTTCTTGTGGACATTATTATGCTCAAAATGTGTATAGTAGTTGTGTTAACATACACACCCTTAAAGTTATGTTTTATGTTTCTTTTTATTAGGCGGCACGGTCGTCAACAATTTTTTTAGATGTTTATTTTTATGTACTAAAATGATTACCAGGTTGTCACGGATAGATTGATACGAAAATCATGTAACTTTTGCATATATGTTTTACTGCTATAAAAAATAAAAGAAATCAGCCCACCCTCAGCATTTTTCAAAACATTTTACTATAGTACAAGCCCATACTCACCTAACATAATAATTTGACCTAACATAATTATAAAACTCACATACATATCATGTTGTTACATTCTTTACTTTTTGGTATTGCCTATCTATAGTTCCTCTATGTTTTCTTAGTTTTGTTCATCCAAAAACTATTGATATTGTCAGAAATTATACTGTTGTTAGCTGTTGTTATTTTGTTGAGTTGTTCTAGTGTTTTGAGGTTATGATTTTGTTTATGGTGTAAAGTGTGTGGAGAAGTTATTTGTAGACAATGCCTAGAATAAGAAAATTTAATGGCAACATTTATACTAGAACTAAGAATGTATGTGATTTACCAGAGCAGAAAAGTGAATCTATTCCTAATCCTGTATCAGTCCTAGGCTTAATTCCTCAAGTAAAAAACTGAAATATTTACAGATGTGTGGCAGAAAAAGTGACTATACACAAGACAAAATGACTGAAGGTAATATCCTAACTGACATTTATATTTTACAAAATCAAACTTCTGTCGGTAGTAAAGTGTAAAGAGTGCTCCTCAGACAACCCATTGGATATTAGTGAGATCCCGGCAATGAGAAAAGGAATAGCTTGTAATTTTTAGGTTACATGTAGGCTTTGTAATTTTAAAACCTCTTTCATGGCATCCTCTAAAACTGATAATTATGAAAATAATTTGAGGTTATGGATTTAGGAGTATTGGTAAGGGAGAAAAAGCAGCCGCGGTGTTATCAACTGTCATGAATATGCCTCCACCTCCAACAAAGTTTCATCGTTACAATAAACATATTTTAAAACTTGTTGAGGACGTCGCCAATGAGTCAATGTTTAATTTAGTAAGAGACGCAATTGTACATAATGATCATAATAGTGACATTGGGGTTATGGTTGATGGCACGTGGCAAAAGCGTGGATACTCATCATTGAATGGTGTCGTTACGGCAAGTAGCATAGATAAAGGGAAGATTTTGGACATTTAACGACTTAGTAAGTATTGTTTTATTTATAAAGGGAAACATATTATGTCCCATGAGGGTTGCCAAGGTAATTACACAGGATCTAGTGGAGCCATGGAAGTTGAAGGTGGAAAATCATTGTTTTCTCGGTCTTGTACGCGTGATGTAAAGGTATGACATGTGCGTTACTTATGGGATGAAGACAGCAAAGCTTTTCAAGCAATCGTTGATAGTCAACCTTATGGCAATAATGTAGAAATAAGTAAACTAGAGTGCATAAGCCATGTGCAGAAGAGAATAGGCACAAGGCTTCGTAACCTAAAAACATCGTAGGGGAAAGTTTCCTTGATCGTACCGCCTCCTTCATCGTACCACCACAAGTTTTTCAACTAACAGTGATGCTAGAGCACTCATGCGGCAACAGTGGATACTTCCCATAGTATAGAGTGACCTTCAGTATTTGCACGTGTTTTGTTAAAGCAGTTAGTGTTTTATTACAGTTTTTGTGTTTCTGGGCGATTCCAAGTGAGGTTTCATAATCTTGTGTAAGATCACAGATTCTTTTACGGTAAGAGTAACTCAATGTACTGCATAAACTCAGTTAATACACTTCATTTCATTTCATTTCATTTTTATTAAAGCCAAAAGACATTTTTTTGCATAGGCTACGTCCAATATAAATTAACATTTTTAAATATTACAATAATTGACAAAAATATATATTCATAATTCAAATAGAATAATTAGTATAAATACTACAACATATAACAATTTTATACCAAACAAATTTTATACACCCGAACAATTAAAAACATATAAGTTAACAAATAATTTAAAACACAATTACACAAAGATAAGAAATCGTAACTATTAAAGCGGGGAACAAGCAATAAAATTTAAAATTAACTAAAAATATAATATTCATAATTTAAATAGAATAGTTGATTTAAATACTACAACATATAACAATTTTATACCAATCTCGTTTTGAACAATTAAAAACATATAACAAATAATTTAAAACAATCATATAAACTACAACTAACAATTAATTTAAAATTGGAGAACACATCCAATGATTTCAATGCCGGCTACATTCTGTTGCTGAACTCCTCCACAGAGTAGAAAGATCTAGACAAAAGTAGCTGTCTAAGGCTGTTTTTAAAGGGTAAAAAATGCTGCAAATCTTTAATGCTCTGTGGGAGCTTATTTATCAGTCTAGCACCAGCTTGTGCAGGAAGTTTGCTGTATAGATTTAGTCTGTGCTGTCTAGCACGATAATTATTAGCTTGCCTGGTACTATAACTGTGTATATCTTTATTTTGGATATGATCACATTTAAATTTAAAGTAGAGTATCACCTCAAATATATATATACTCGGAAGTGTAAGAACTCCAAGATCTTTAAAAGCAACCCTACATGACTCAGCTTTTTTAAGACCTGCCATAAGCCGTATAGCTTTTTTCTGCAAGACAAAAACCCTTAGCATATTCCGAACTGACGAATCTCCCCAGAGAAGAATTCCACAGTTCAGATATGGATATACAAGGCCATAGTAAGCCGTTAATAAAATAGTAGGATTGCAGTATAATTTCAAATTTCTAAGTATAAATATTCCTTTACTAATTTTTGCGCAAATATGTGCAATGTGATCAACCCAAGTCAACTTATTATCAATACAAAAGCCCAAAAACTTTGCACCATTAACCTCTTCAAGTACACTATCATCCAACATAACACTTGGTGTCTGATTTGGACTATGTTTCAAATTAAAAAACATGTACTTTGTCTTATTAGAATTTATTGTCAAATTATTTTTGGCAAAGTATTGGCTGGCCGCATTGACTTGTAGAAAAGCCTTATGCTCTAAATTTTGAATTGACTCTGCTTGGAAACTCAAAGTTGTATCATCAGCAAATTGAACTATGCTGTCTGCATGCACTGCTGATGATAAGTCATTGATATAGATTAAAAAGAGCACCGGTCCGAGAACTGATCCTTGGGGGACCCCATATCTCAGCTGTGTTAGTTTTGACAGCCTCCCTGCAACATTTACTCGTTGTGTTCTATTATAAAGAAATGATTTTAGCCACATAATCGGTACTCCTCTAATACCAATTGCTTCACACTTGTCCAACAATAATTTATGATCCACACAATCAAAGGCTTTGGAGAGGTCCAGAAAAATACTCATGACATTTCTTTTCTTTTCTAAACTTTCCAATACAAAGTCTAAAAGATCAACTGTAGCGTCTATTGTTGATTTACCTCTTCGAAATCCAAACTGAGAACCACAAAGGACATTAAACCCCTCTAGATAATTCAGCAGCTGTATTAAAAAAAGGTTTTCAAAAACCTTACTGAACACTGGTAGAAGAGAAATAGGTCTGTAATTATTTATATCATTTTTTCCACCCTTTTTAAACAAAGGAATAACTTTTGCACATTTTAATTTAGAAGGGAAATTTCCCTCGGAAAAAGACGAATTAATTAAAATCAAAAGAGGTTTGACTAGTTCATCAGAACACTTTTTGATTAACCAAGGCGAGACTTCATCAAAGTCTGTCGCTTTCTTGTTTTTCAATTTGCTGATCACTATGGAAATATCCTTCCCTTAAACGTATTACTGAAAACCCATCCGGTTTCAAACGTAGCTTTGCTTATAGGTTAGGAATTATGAATTATTCCGAGAATGACGAGTTGCCTTTGTCGTACCACTTCGAGTTTCCTTCATCGTACCGGCGTTTTGAGGTTTCCTTGATCGTACCGGTCAACTGTATAACTAAATATACTTGCCAATTGCACTTCAAATCTAATGCGCACTGAGTATGTGTGTTTTAGATGGAAAAAAGAAAGTATGGAGCATGGACGGAAGACGACATGCATCATACACTTAATGCTTTTCGTAATGGTGACATGGGTTTTAATGAATGCTGCCGCCAATATAATATCCCGAAACCTACTTTTAACCGACATTTGAAGGAACTTAATTATACAGCTAAAGGAGAGGTTAGGATCATCGGGAAACAATGCACACTACCACTAGAAGTAGAGAAAGCATTAGTGAATCACATTTTACTGCTTGAAAGGTTAATGTTTGGTCTGACAATAACTGACGTAAGAAAATTAGCATTTCAGATTGCGGAAAAGAACAACTTACCGCACAATTTTAACAAAGAGACCCAAGATTAAGGGATTTAATAAAGAAAATGTTTATGGATTTTTTGACATCCTTGAGAAACTCGTGGATGAAAATAAGATTGACGCCAAGCACATCTACAATGTTGATGAATCAGGACTAAGTACAGTCCAAAATAAATGTCAAAAACTACTTGGTCAGAAGGGGAAAAACAAATTGGTTCAGTGTCAAGTGGTGAGCGTGGAGTGAACACTACATTTGTGGCCTGCACCAGTGCATCTGGAAACTATGTGTCACCCATGCTAATATACGTGTTTTTATAAGTCCCTTCTAGTAAAACTCTATTTATTTTACAATGGGAAGAAAAAACCACTTCATTGACCATTGGGATTGGAAAGTCCAATGTTTGTGGGAATTTTAGTGTTGAGTTTTCATGCATTTGGCAGCACTGATATCCCCACCAGATGTTTGGTTGCCAAGGTACCTGAATGATTGGCACATGTGTTTTTGCTCCTTTTTACCTGAAGATATTATACTGTTATACATTAGGTAAGTGCATATTTTAGTTGTCTTTCTTATCCTACAACATTTATAACATGATTTCATGGTTCTGTATTGTGTTTTTCTGTCATACAATGTTAATTATTTGATAAATAGTAAATGGGACTTTTATGTCCCATTGGGCACACAAGACAATGACTTTATGGCAATCTTTTTCTGAATCCTCATGTAAGGCCTATTTAGTATTCTTATTTTATAGGCCTGTAAACACAATTTCTAACAAGATGTGTTTTTATTTCAGTGAAAATGAGTTATTTTCATGTCAATGACCATGAAATAGAACGATATTTAGATGTAGAGTTCGAAGATATCCCTGACGATCCTGGTCTAACAGACACCGAAAGCGAGGACGACGAGCCTAACTTTTATAACAATTTTGATAAAATATTTCAAAGAGGAATATCAGATAAGCCTATAATGTATGTACATATAACTACATAATTACCAGTAGAATAATCTTTAACACCTTACATCTGTCATTATAATATTTTTATGGCAATACATTGCTTATATATATAGTGTTATTTTTCATTTTTTTACACAAAGATTAAATGTTAATGGTAGCCTGCTAATATTAGTGTTCTGTTTTAGTGGATGTCAATGACCTACCCTCAACATCTATGAATGAAAATGATTCAACACTTGAATTGATGAATGATGAGCAAACCTCAAAATTAATTAATTGATGATAATGATCAGCCGAGTCAAACAATAACTATTGGTCAAAGAGATAAAACCAAGAAAACAATAAATAACAAAACCAAAAAGAATGATAAATCGTCAAAAAGGAAAGCATCTAAGAAAAAAGGGAAAGAAGCTAAGCAAAGTGATGGCAAGAAAAAAAAAGAAAGATGTGCCCGATAGAAAGTGGGAAAAAAGAGTTTGTTACCGCACTCCCACCATACACTGGGAAACAACCAGGTAAGTTTGATATATGATAAAACTATACAATTACAATGCTAACTACTGTAGATTTGGAATGTATATTACATACTACTACTACCTATGCCGCATACGTAGATACATTTATATATATAGTAAACAGTTTATTATTTTTCGGTCCTGTTACACAACATTTGGTTTTTTCCAGGTCCTGTCCAAGGAATATTTGATACATGCAGAACACCTACAAGTATGTTCATAAAAACCAGCAATCCTATCATTGAACAAATAGTGTATCAAAGTAATTTGTATGCAGTGCAACAAGGTAAAGTCTTGAACATTGATAGAAAAAAGCTACTATCTTTTATCGGAATAAACTTTTTCATGGGATACAATGACTTACCTAGCTGGAGACACTATTGGTCAACTAGCCCCGACTTAGGATCAGTACTCGTATCAAACACCATGAATCGTAATAGATTTGATTTGATTTTAAGATATCTTCATATCAATGATAACAACTTAAGGCCTAATGACTGTACTGATAGACTTTATAAAATAAGGCCAATGATTGACTCTCTAAATGATCAGTTCATACAAATTTATAACGTTAACAGAACTGTTTCGGTAGATGAGTCTACCATTCTATTCAAGGGTCGATCAACCATAAAACAATATAACCCGATGAAGCCCATCAAGCGTGGTTACGAAATATGGTGCCTTGGTGATAGTAAAGGCTTCATTTCTTCATTAGAAGTGTACCAGGGCAAACATGGGAAGATCCAAGTTCAGACTGATGAAGACGACAGTGTGCCTGAAGAATGTGGGATGAATGGCCGAGTTGTATTGCGACTCACTAGGCCCTATTGGGACACGAATATACAGGTGTACTTTGACAACATGCACGCTTCACTACCCTTACTAGAAAAATTGAAGGCAGAAAATGTTCGGGCATGTGGAACTGTAAGAACAGATCGAGTTGGATTACCAAGCTTTCCCGAAAAGGACATGTCAAGAGGAGATTATAGTAGTTTCACATCAGCTTTGGGAATTACTGTTTATAAATGGCAGGATAACCGCCCAGTTTTATTTGCTTCAAACTATCATGGCACGGAAAATTCAAACGTCAAACGAACTAGCAGCACAGGAGAAAAACTAAACATAAACTGTCCAGAGGTAGTAAAAGATTACAACTCTCATATGGGCGGTGTTGACCTTGCTGATCAACTGCGCCAATATTACTGTGTAAATCGGCGGTCAAGAAAATGGTGACATAGGCTGTTTTGGGGCCTACTGGATATTGCATTTGTAAACTCATTCGTCATTTATAATAGTCTGCATCCAAAAATGAGTCTTCTTGATTACCGCCGAGCTGTATCTCAAGGATTGATGGCCAAGAGGCAAAAACCTTCCGATATTCTAAAGAGACGCAGTTCAGTAGATCTTCAAGTCGGGCAGCCAAAAAGGGTGAAAAATTGTGACTGGTCAATACCAAATGATGTCAGACTTGAAAACAGAGGTGTTCACTTTGTGGTCTTCAAAGAGAAGAGAGGTCGGTGCGAAGTATGCGCGAAAAGAAAAATCGAATCGCGTCCTTTTTCCATCTGCCATATGTGTAAAGTTCACTTGTGTTTAAATGAAAAAAAAGAACTGCTTCAAAGAGTTCCATGAATTTTAAGACTGGATTTGGCTGCAATAATGGAATAAAAACTCTTAACCCTTTATAAAAATAAGTAAAAGTGTGCGTCATCTTGACTTCATTATATAATATAGTAAAAACAGCACAACGTTTTTCCTTTAATACCCAAAGGGACTTTTGAGTCCCACACTATTTTTTTTTTTTTGTAAAGGTACTTCAACGCCCTATGGGACTCCTAAGTCCCGTTAACATTTTTGTCAATAAAAAAATTATAGATTTTTTCAACATACATTATATGAAAGTATATGTTTGTTTTTATATACTAAACTTAAAAACCCCACAAAATATTTAAAATTAAAAAATAAAATAATCATGGGCGTTAAAGGGTTAAAGTGGGTACAGAAGTTTAGTTGAAATTTCTGAATCAGGATACATGACTTGTTTGTAAAGAAGTGGCTTAAGAATTTCATTGACTCAGTAAAACCAACAATTTACAAAAAGGTAATTTTAGTTCTCGATGGCCACACTACACACTCAAAGAATCTTGAGGCAATCGAAATGGCCAGGAAACATGGTGTAATAATGTTGCAACTACCAGGGCATATTACTCATCGAATTCAACCCCTTGATAGAACTCTCTTCAGACCATTGAAAAGTAACTTCAATCAAGCTATCGAGAAGTGGTTGAGATCAAATCTTGGATTGTGTGTTTCGCAGTACCAAGTAGCAGGGTTATGTGCAGAGGCTTATGGAAAAGCGGCAACAATAGAAAACGCAATCAACGGCTTTCGGGTGAGTGGAGTTTGGCCGGTTGACCGTACAGTATTTCAAGACTGTGACTTTGCTGCAGCTGAAAATTTGAACCAAATTTCCATTTTCGGAACCTGTCAATATTTGCCATCCTAATGTGTCCAGTAGCTCAAAAAAAAAATAAGAACTGAAAATGACAACAACTTAGATATGGACGATGATCCGAATGAATTCAGTTGGCCAGAAATACCGCAGCTCAATCACTCAGCAAATTAAATTTTGAATGGTCAGCAGTCTAAAAGTCAGAAGCTTCAATTGAGTAACTCTCTCCATCCAATACCAAAACCACACTCAAAATCCAAGAACGCCGGGGGAATACAAAAATCAGCCGTTTTAATTAGTACATACAAAAACCAACTGGAGCTAGCAAAAGAAATTCAGTTAGCACAAGAGATGGTAAAAGCATTGAAGGAAAAAATGGCGAAATCCAAACCAAATGTTTACATTAAAAGAGGGGGAAAATCAATTGGAAAGAAGGGAAAAGATGTCAAGAAAAACATTGCTTTTACGACCCTTCTTAACATCGCATTTTCTTCAAAACAACCTGATGTTGAGATAGAGGTGCAACCTCAAGAATGGTAGTGCTTCTTATGCGAATCCAACAAAGTAGAAGACATGATTCAATGTCAAAACTGTAGTTTGTGGGTGCATGATTCCTGTACAGGTGTCAAAAGTGGACTTGGAGCTCAAAAGTTAATTAAATATCAAATCCAGACTAATAGTTCTGCCTTTTGATTGCAATGAAGTCAATAAGAATGTTCAAATACAAGGGATAGAAATGCTTTCAGAATAAGAGATGTCTGATGTGAACTGTGAAGAAATTGAAATATCAAATCCAGGCCTAATAATTCAGCCTTTTGATTGCAATGAAGTCAATAAGAATGTTCAAGTACAAGGGAAGAAATGCTTTCACCAAATGAGATGTCTGATGCGAACCGAGAAGAAATTTAAATATCAAATCCAGACCTAATAATTCTGCCTTTTAATTGCAATGAAGTCAATAAGAATGTTCAAGTACAAGGGAAGAAATGCTTACACCAAATGAGATGTCTGATGCGAACCGAGAAGAAATCTATATATCAAATCCAGACTTAATAGTTCTGCCTTTTGATTGCAATGAAGTTAATAAGAATGTTCAAATACAAGGGATAGAAATGCTTACACAAAATGAGAGGTCTTATGCGAACCGAGAAAAAATTTATATATAAATCCAGACCTTAATAGTTCTGCCTTTTGATAATATTGAGATTGAAAATTGTGAAATTAATGAACCTGAGATTGGAGAAGTTGATGGTAGAAGAAAAGAAAGAAAAACAAATAAAAGAAAGTTTAATATTGAACAATGGTTGAAAGGACTGGCATATGGACAGAGGAATAAAATTGTTAAAATCAAAAAGTGTATTCAAGAAAATCCATGTTCTCATGGTAAGTGCCAAAATAATTGTGGCTCAGTTTTAGAAGATGAAAGACAAAATAGTTTAAGCTGTTCTATGAAATTAAAACTCATCAGCAGCAAAAATACATTCTAGTTTCGTTTGCTTCTGTTGGAGCTAAGAAAAGATTATATACCGCAGCAGAAAAAAGTAGAAGGAATTTAACTAAAAGTTACTATCTTCCTTTAAAGGGTGAAAAGAGAAAAGTATATTTAAAGTTCATTTTAAAAACGCTGAACATTTCGGAAAAACTTATTAGATACTCTCAAGAAAATAAAACGATCATTAATTCAGCAAAAACATATAGTCGAGGTAAACATTCGCCTCCAAACATAACTCCAGTTGAAATATCAAAGGGGGTTGAGGAGTTTATATCTAGTATACCAGCGGTGCCATCCCATTATTGCCGTGCTGGAACCATGAAGAAGTATTTGTCAGCAGACCTAAAAAATTCATCATGTCTATACATCAAAACTGCAGTTTGGCATGTTAGTGCTCTGTTCTTAGACAAATATTTTATTTGTTTTCTATAAAATAGAAGAAAATAGTGAAAATGTTATAGCTTTATATGAGGAAGAAGTGCCAAATGAGCAGCCAGTTAAAAGGAAACGTGGAGTTAGAAATGATGATAAATACATGCGAAACATGATTAAAAAAGCAAGGTTAAAAGGAGATGCCTATCAAACTACCAAAGGAAAAAGAGTTAAAGCAGCAGAAATCGGTTCAGATTGCAAATAAGTACCAATGTAACTATTATTTTATGTAGAATATTATGCTGTTGTTTTAAACTAACTGTAGATTAGTGCCTACAATGCCTATGATTAGCCTACTAGGTAAGTTAAGCCTAAGATACTTTCCTGTTGAGGTTAGGTTATGGAATAGTCACTTTTATGTAGAATATTATGCTGTTTAGTGCCTACCATGCCTATGATTACTAGATAAGTTAAACCTAAGATACTTTCCTGTTGAGGTTAGGCTATGGAATAGTTACTATAAAGTTTGTTTGTTTTAGGTGCAGAAAAGAGTGTTTTTCAAGAACAAATGAAAATGAGCGCATATAGATCTTTTCTAAATTTTGGGATATTGAAACAAAGGATGCTCAAGATATTTATTTACAATCACTGATTGTGAAAGAAAATGTTTCTCGACGAACCAAAAAACGAAGACAAAACCAAGAAGCAGGCCTAGCTGATGATAAAAGCGAAGATGACCCAGAGCCACCCAACGACCAGCGTACAGATGAC
>JAGFPH010021601.1:0-13226 GCA_018207615.1 Philaenus spumarius | reverse complement strand
CTTAAAATGAGTTAACAAAAAATAAAACTCTACCAAGACTATAAAATAACTAGCTTACATAAAATAAACACCAATAAAGAAAACTCTAACAGAAAAAACATTAAATACGCAACAAATTTTTAACATTAATTCATTTTAGGAGGATTAATTTTTGCAGTTACACTATCTCTTCTTAGTGCAGGTGATATTATATTGTTTGAATAGGTATATTTAAGACAAGTAAACTTTCAGATGTGGCAACACCCTAACATCCATTTATTCAATAGCTTTTTAAATGGCTGAATACTTTGTGATTAACATCTGCTATTCAACTTTTGTTTCTCTTGTTAATTCTTTTACAATCAGTGGAGTAGTTTCAGAATAAATATTATAGAAAAATAGGTGGTTTGTTGGCATTATATAAAAATATGTGAGTTCACCAGTAAATGCACTTTTACATATTGTTTAGCTGTTGGAAATGTTACATGTGTTTGACTCGAAAATATAATGGACACCAAACCCCTTTTAATATAAGTGCAGCTAGTTTGCACCCAAACATGCAAAAAGTATCAAGAAAACGAAGAAACTCACGAAAATTTTTGTTGCAGTCCTCCTTCAGTTTTCTGTGGTGCTGTCCTAAAGTAAAAAGAAATATATTAATGAAAGTTCAATTTAACCTTAAATTGCAAACTACGAAACAGTAAACTAGTGACTAAAAAATATGTAAATAAATAACTACTGAGCTTGACTTGTGAGAAAGTAACTAGATAAAATAAAACCTGAACACAAAATTTGTTGTCAGATCTTTTTTATCTAAAAATTATGCATTATACCGGATAAAAATCTGTAGGCCAAAAATCTAAATGAATACTATATAATATGGGTCACTTCCGTGTATCAAATAAACACAAAAAATATATATTTTTTTTGTACCATCTCGGATGTTGATTAAATATAAATACACAAGTTACCTTCATAATAGACTAAGAAAAATACCAAATATTTTTTAAATATATTAACCGGTTTGGAAATTACAGGTAGCCTATGTAAAGTTTTTTTTAAAAGTCCAAAAACGCTGGGTACCGTACATAACATTTGTTAACTGTGATTGTAGATCTCCTAATTAAGATAATGAGCTGGGAGAAGTTTAATTTTTTAGAATTTTTCAAGTTCTTTCACATGCAACAATAAAAATGACGGTCAAGTGAAAAACTTTTTCCTAAAACCCAAAATCTAAATTTTGAGTTTCTCAAAATGAACTCTTTTAAAAATTTTGAAAAAATGCAAAAGTTATCTTGATATAGTTTTTATTTTAAGTTTCATATTGGGAACATATTAAATTTAATTTAAAAAAAGGTTTGCATTGTAGGCTACTTTGGTAGATAGAAACGCCTGTTTATCACGACAGCATAAAACTAAATTTGGTTGTATGGGTTTAAATTAGTTGTTGTTTATTATTATTGATTGTCATTATATCATGTCTTTATACGTGTAGGCTACAATTAATATTTAGATATTTTATTACAAAAGTTTATATTTATTTTCTTTTCAGGTACCGGTACTGTATTAGTTTAACAGTGTAGGTATGTTTTTGAGTCTATCTAAATTATAGACTATACAATTTAGATCTAAATACAGTAATCTATAAACGTGTATATAGGAATCCTTGAGACAGAACTATGGAATATTTAAGAACTGTAGTTCCCAGAAAAGGGGAGTTTAGGGAATGTCTGGAGGATAACACAGTTGCTGTAAGTGTATAGTAGGCTATTGCTTTTAATGAAAGCTCATTGATTTTATGAGAATCAAATTTGGCGACAATATTTCACAGAAGTTTAACTTTCTCTGATTGATCAGCCGGTCAATACAAAAACCAGAAGAAGATTTTGATATCGATGCTGAATGACACTTCTCAGCTACAGCGCATGGGAAAAGAGCATGCAATGGTGTTGGGGGCAGCGTAAAAAGACTAGCAGCCAGAGCAAGTTTAAAGCGTCCATACAGAAATCAAATACAAATACCATTTGAATTGTATGAGTGGACACTGCAAAACATTTTTTCTGTGACTTTCAGGGTGGCTAGTGATATAACCTTTTGAAATTCCCTGACTTTTCCCTGACAAACTTACTTTTTCCCTGACCAATCTTAGAAAAAGCACGAACAAAACCATGCTAATTTTATTTTAGTAAATCGGTCATATAACTTAGCCTATTAGTGGGCAAATCAATTTTTAGGAAATTAATTAAATATTTAATTAAACACGGTAATATTAGGTTATAACAGTTAAATATTTAATACTATCTATGTTACTGTAGCAACCACCAGCAGTTGCAAATTACCTTCACATTTATGACTATAAATATTAAATTAAACTCAAATTATATTTTATTATATTAGGCCTATAATAAAAGAAATAACTAAATGGTTTTGGTAATCCAACAACTGGTACAGATTTACATTAAACATTTAATTTGATACAAAGATACATTGACACTGAAATTTTTGAAAGATCGTCTTATCAGGCCCAATATGATACACAAGGAACCCAAAAATTGCATAGTTCATTCCTCTACCCCTTCTAGTACCGGTACCTAAAGGTTAAAGTGAAGGTGTTTTCTGAATCAGACATCTCAACTAGGTACGGTACTGAGAAAGTGACCACTGTAAGATATGCTGCATCGGACAGAAGTTAGTGGATACATAACCATAATTTATGAAAATAACTGGTGGTTAGCTTATGTAGACTACTACAGTAGCAAAAGAAGAATGCACAGACAAAGTTAAAGTTTCTTTTCTGCTTCTTGCTGGCCCATCAACCTCTTTTGCTTACTCTCCCAGTAAAGCTGACATCTTTTGGCTACAATCGCAGTTAACAAATGTCATGTATCGGCATTTTTTAGCGTTTTTTTTAAAACTTTAACATCTGCAATCTAATTTCCAAACCAGTTAACATATTTCAAAAATATGTGGTATTTTTCTTACTCTGTATGAAGGTAGATTAAGAGGCACCCCAGTTGACGGTGCCAGCATGTAGGCAACTACTACCCTTTTGCAGAAACAGACTCATAACCTGGCATTATTAAAAACATTTTTCTAATATTAAATTACACGATTTCGTTTTTGATATACAAATATGATGTTGTAGTAGGCCTACGAATAAACTATTCATGGGTAAATATAAATTAAGTAGGCTATAAATAGATATCGTAACGGACAATTTTATAAGAATAGTCGGAGACAGTGGTTGTGAAACAATGTCTTAATGCAGGACAGTATGCAGTTGGCAGGCGGAATGAGTAGTAGAGCGTTCCGCCAACCGGACTCCCCTAACTCTAACCTGCGTACCAAATTTCATTAAATTCTAAGATAGGGCCTAGTGAGGTAAAATCACTGTGCTAAATTGATATAGATTGACCCATATATTTTATATATATATAATATTTGTTTACTCTATTTTCTTTACTAAATAGCCTAATATCATTTAGGGTGAAGTGGGGTAATTGGGATCACGGGGCTATTGGAATCATGACCTATAATTAGCTTAATTTGAAAGATAAAAATATAAAAAACAGTACACTTTAAAATTTGGATATTTTTGTTTCATTTCCTATAATTATTTGTTTAAAAAAAAAATTATTTATATATTTTTTTATTTTTCAAAAATTTTGTTACATTTATACTTTTCGAGTAAATTTATACTCGGTTTTTCTTTTTATTGCAGATTGGCTTCCAGTGGCAACAAACTTATAAAAACTTCTAAACTGAGATATTTCAGTGTGTAGAATTGGCTGCTTATCTTCAAAATTGATTACAATACACCATAAAAAATTTACAGTCATGATTCCAATTGCCCCAGTAAATCAACAGTATGGGGGAATTGGAATCATGGGAACTGGGGTAATTGGGATCGTCTGATCCCATTTACCCCATCATACCAAATTTATTTTTTTCAGGTAGAAGATAGTGTGTTCAACTGTTTTTGATAGTGTGTGTTAAAATTTAAAGGATTAACATTTAGGCCTAAGTGTTTTTGTTTAATATTATTGTACATTTGTGTTCTTTTTCTTCAAAATGGTTAGAAACTATACCAAAAAAAGTAACAAAAAAAACATATGACAGTGAATCATTTTTAAAAGCCATTGATGAGATTTCGGAAGGTTATTCCATTAGAAGTGTGTCTAAAAAATATTCTATTCCATTTTCTACTCTTTTACACGCTAAAAAGGGAACCAGAAAGACAGGTGAAGGATGTGGACGACCCACAGCAATTCCCTTAGAATGTGAAGAAAAATTAGCAAAATGTTTACAGCTAATGGAAAAGTGGGGTTGGGGATTAAGCAGGAAAGAAGTGTTAGAAATAGTAGGAGAATTTGTTAAAAAAAACAATATAAAAACTCCATTCAAAGATAATGTTCCTGGGGAGGATTGGTTTCTGGCCTTTAAAAAAAGACATAGGTTATCTATTAAAAAACCACAATCTTTAGAGTATGCGCGTAAAAAAGCCACTGACCCTTTTGTTGTCTTTCAGTATTTTGATTTACTTGCAAAAACTATTGAAAAGCTAGATGTCAAAGACAAACCTAATCAGATTTATAACATTGATGAGACAAGTTTCTGCCTGGATGCATCTAAAACAAAAGTTGTAGGAGAAATAAATAAGCCATCTTCAAGAATTGTAAGTGGTCCAGGAAGAGAAAGCACAACAGTCTTGTTTGGTGCTAATGCTGCAGGAGAAAAGCTGCCACCCCTAATTATTTTTAAAGGAAAAAATATATGGGATACATGGATGGCCTCAAAAGAAGACACCTTTCCAAAAACAACATATGCAGCATCTCAAAATGGTTGGATGGAATCTGATATTTTCAATAACTACTTTGAAAAGAGCTTTATACCAAACTGTGTTCCAGAGAGACCAATTCTACTTATTTATGATGGTCACAGCACACACCTTGGAGAGAACATCGTATCTCTTGCTGTTAAAAATGACATAACAATCCTCAAGCTTCCTCCACACAGCAGCCATCTCCTTCAACCTCTTGACTTAGCTGTCTACAAAAGCCTCAAAGTTAGATGGGATAATAAATTGTCAACCTTCCACAGAAAAAATGTAGGCATTAAAATTCCAAAAAAACATTTTGCCACTTTGGTAGGATCAGTGTGGTCTGAAACCAGTCCAGAAATTATAAAAAAAGGCTTTGAAAAGGGAGGAGTGTTCCCTTTCAACTGCAATGTTGTTGGAGAAGAGAAATTTGATCCTGAAGCTCTTCAACGATATAAAAACAGAGACATACCAAACATAAATTTGCAAGAAGACACAAATGAAAACCCTGGACCGAGTACAAGTAATATCATCACAGAACACAAACTTACAGATGAAAATGACAATACCAATGTGCAAGATTTGCCTCTAGTTTCTGTTGGTTCTAGCAGTCAAACCTCTAACAGTGAAGATCTCAATGTATCATTTGAGGACTTATTATTAAACACCGTCAAACAATGTCCTAATCTTCAAAATAAAAAAAGAAGGAAAATTTCAAAAGGAGCAGAAGTAATCACAGAACCAGAAGGTAATATAATTTTGCAAGAAAAAGATGAAGAGAAGAAGAAGAAGAAAACGACAAAACCGAAAAAAGTACAAATTAGTGAGAAAAGGAAGAAAATTATAAATAAAACTGTAAAGTCGAGCAAAATAAAACAAAAGAAAACCCAGACTAACATAGAAAAAAGCTTCTACTCTGACGATTCTGAAAGTGAATGTATTATTTCAGACAGTGGTGATGATATAGAAACAATGGAAGATTTAGCTATGTGTTTAGAATTGGAAGACAATAGTTTTGAAGAGTTGGACACATCAGAAACACATAAGCCTACAACATATAAAATTGGGAATTGGGTATTAGTGAAATTTGCAGGAAAATCAACAATAAAACATTACGTAGCACAAATAGTTGATTTTGAGGAGGAGGAACCAATTGTAAAATGCACCAGAAAAAAGTGTGAAAGCCATGGTACTGTTTTTATTTGGCCAAAAACTGATGATGTTTCCAACATAAATTTAGAAGACATAGTGGTACGACTTCCGGAGCCTATACTTGGTCGTCGTGAGGAACTGCAATTCAAACTATCCTTCGCAGGATACAATATTCAGTAAAGATGAAGATTTAAAGTGTAAATATGTAAATAGATTAGTGATAGGACTGATTCATAACTAAAAATGGTTATTTTACTCACAAGAAATTTTATATAAACTTAGGCCTATAAAAAACTTTTTTATTTAATTTTACTTACTTTTGAAGATAGTGTATTATGGACAATTTATATAAAAAGACAATTGAAAATAATTTCATTTATGAAGTTTAACACTAATTTCAGTATAAGGTGAGTGAAATATTTTATTTCTATCTTAATTTCATTAATATTACAATTGTACCAAAAGTTCTAATTCGCGGCGTCTGGATTTATCATTACAATAAAGTTTATAACTTTTGACTAAATTTTCTTAAAAAAAAAATAAAAATAGTTCCAAAAAATAGATGTTTTAAGCTATGATTCCAAATACCTCAACTTGAATTGCATTGTTTTATATGGAAAATAGAGGCTGTGATTCCATTTGCCCCATTTTACCGGGGAATTGGGATCACAGTTGGAACTTTTTTTAAACGCAAAAAAATTAACAGTTAAAGTGAAGGGTAAAATTTATAAAAAAATACCCAAAAAGATAAAGAACTAAATAAATATTGGTGAAAATTGCATGGTTCTAGTGCAAACCGTTTTCATGTTACAAGGTAGTAAAGTTGAATTATATGATTTTCTGATCCCAATTACCCCACTTCACCCTACAAAAATCTTTTTACAAGTAAAAAACACTGGAGTAATGTTCTCACAAAACAAGTTCTGCAACTAAAAAGTTACACAAATGTAACCGATAGGGAACATGGATGAATCGTTAAGTAGGCCTACTGTGTGGTTTCTCTTCAATAGAGACTGGTTAAATATATTTTGCTGTACTAGGTGTGTAGGCTACTGCGTAGGCCTCCTGTATGTGGAAAACTGCAAGTGATATCATTCTCTGACAAGAAGATTTAGTTTAGGAGAAAAATAGAAAACGTAGTAACAATAATGGCATAACCTCTTGTGTGGAATAAAATACAGTAACATTTTCTATAACTCAGTAAGTAGGGGCCATAATATACACATGATTTTTTTTAGGAGTTTTGCTTCTTTACTAATTACGGTATTGTTATTATGTTTCCTATACAATTAATTATTATCTAAAGGACCCTATCTAAAGAACCAACAAACAACTTAGTTTTTTAAGGAAATTCAACTCAGTTTTAAAAATCTTTTTAGCTTTCTTGGTCATTTAAATTTTCTAGTTAAACTAAGAAACATTAAATTAACTTAATTTCATTTATAATTTATTTTTAGCCTTATTTCAAGGCAAGCCTACCGCTATTCTTAGTTGGAAAAGTTAAAATATTGATTTCCTTTAAAAATTCAGTTTTTAAAAATTGGGAAACACATGATCGGGCTAAGTTGATATTATTTTGTATGATATTTTAACCATTATTATAATATAATATTATAAGCTAGGATTGACAATGTTTGCAAAACACTTGCTGGCTTCAAGCTGTTATTCCCAACTGAAAACAAATTTGTGGATTAATAATTTATTTGATAGGACAGTATAACCACAAATTATTAGACCTACAATTTTTGGCATAAGTTTACTATTCGAACTGATATTTTTGCATTCGACGACGTTGTTTTACTTTCTACTGTTAAAATGTTGAATAGGCCTACAGGTAAACATACTGTGACTAAATACTAATAGGTTAGAACCTTTAGGCTTTTTTATTATTATTCTTGCATTTCTGTTGCCATAGGTTAGCCTATAGTCGAATAGTAAACTTGCGCCCAATTTTTTTGTAATAACCTTCAGAGCGTAACGTTTGATTAACAGGTTAATGTACGGTTAAGCTTAACATCGCTTTTCTTTTAATCTCAGAATGTACGGTACTTTATAATTCAACTTATTTTGTGAACATATTAACAAAATGTTAAATCATATTTCTCGCAACTCAAAATGGATTAAGCACAGGCCTACTACAAAATCAAGTAGCCTAGTAAATATACAAAATCGATGTCTCGTTTCTGATTAACATGAAGGTTTGTTTATCACCTCTTTTCGCCTAAAGTAATTTACAAAAAATAGTGGTGCCGGTATCCTCTCATTATCGTCATTTCTGAGTAATACCATAACCTATGCTTAACGTTTTATGGTCTAGTTTAAAATACTTAATTTAGGTTCTAAATGAATGAAATAATACTGCAAACTAAATCATTATTTTGATATAATGATCAACTAGTAATAAAATCATCAATTCAAAGCTAAGTACAAGTTTTTAGTCGGCTAAACATTTTATTTGAAAGGTCGTCTGAAACAAACTTTAAATTTTATAAGATATTTTTAACGTTATCAAATGACTTACATTTTGTGTAGTTTTAGTTTATTATTTAAAAAGATGAGAAATTAATTAACTTAATCCGTACTTGGCACTACACTCAAACGTCAAACAACACTAAAGTCACTGAAGGGACGGACTACTTGCAGTAACTAACTGCACCGACCGTTGGTTATGAGCAGGTTATGAGTTATGACAGACAAAACGCCCTGCCGTCTGCTATGATTTCTGTAGATTGCGTTTGCGTTAAAACAGCAATTTCGTCGCGTGCTAAATGGTCAATAGCACCGCTTCATTCCACGACAGTGTTCTCACTATATATCAAAGTTATATAATTCATACTTTGAAAATTGAATGCTAATAGGAGTGGTTGTTAACATCCATTAGTACCTTTTCAATAAACGATAACCGTCTTGTCTTGGACTCGTTTTTAAATCTGATTTTTATATGAATGTGAATAATATATTTTGTATAACTTTGCTTTTATCTATAGAAGTGTACGCACATCGTATATAGTATAAATTTAGAAAGGGATCAATGTATGCAAAATTAATTTTATATTGTAATTACATTAACACTAAAACATTTAATGAATTGCAAACTTGACTTTTTACGTCTCAAATCTAATAAATAGTTTTCAAAAATTGTTTTTTTCCATGATTTGTATAGGCTGAAACATTTCAATATTTTAACCTCTAAACCTTTTTTAAGTTATTCAAAATTATAAAAAGTTCCGTGAGGCCAAAAATTATTCCTAACCTAATAAACGGTACCAGGAACTGGCACATACTTTCTCACAAACATATTTAAATTATTAAACAGATTCACTGTGACTTGTAGGAGAGGTGATTTTTTATTAAAGTAGGAGATTAACTAGTAAATATTATTATTATTATCTACAGATAAAACTATTCGATCGATTTCGAACAAATTTGTACCAAACACGTCAATTAGGCCTGAATAGATGCACGAAAAAAGGTTTTGAAAAACAACCCCGTTTATGGCCAAAAAATCAGTTATTGTTATTATTATTTTAGCTAAACGAGAATTTTTAGTAAGATGCGGTTTTTTTGAATATGGTAGGGTACATTAGAGGCTACAAATACGCCAAATTTTATCAAAATCGTTAGAGCCGTTTTTTATAAAAAATAATAACTGATTTTTTGGGGGTTTTTTTCCAAAAAGATTGTTATTTTTCAAAACCGTTTATCGTGCATCTATACAGGCCTACTTGACATGTCTGGTGCAAATTTGTTTGAAATCGATTGAATAGTTGTTTTCGCTCTAGCTTTGTATACATACAGACAGACATTTATTTTGTAAAAACCACTTTTTTGGACTCAGGGGTTCCAAAACGGATATTTCCACAAAAATCTCAACATCGATTTTTTTTGCGATCACTATACTTTCTCTATACTATAGTATAATGAGAAAGTAATAAAAGTAAATAATTAGTTATAATAAATATTAGAGTCTAATAATTAAATATTAAAAAAAATTAAATAGTGTGCTTAAGACCACACGTTGGAAGTGATAACTTCTATGACCAATTTATATTTTTTTGTCCGTACTAATATTAGAGGAGGAGGAATAAGGATAAAACATATATATATATATACATACATACTATATCTCGAGCGGTGACGGTCGCGAGTTTGATGCTTTTTCCTCTCCCAATAAGAAGTGCTATGTAGTATATTCGCGTTGCGTACATATATATATATTACAACGAATATTCTTTTTAGAAAATTCTTCGTTGGAGAATAAGTTATTTCCACCTACTGGAAGTCTTATAGGCAATCTCACTTTGTTTGGCCTAGGTGAAATAACTATGTGTCGAATATTCAGTTCACTAACTATTCTGACAAAAACTTTACTTTATACTTCCAGTAATTTATTTTTAATTTTAGCTCAGTAAGAACACAAGTTAATAATTTTATTTTTTGTAAACCTCTGAAGAGTGAGTACACTGGAACTAACCTTGTAAATTGCTTATTTGTGCTTGCAATTATTTTATGAAATTTCACTTTATCAATTCTTAATCTAAAATTCATAAACTATTGGGATATTTGAATATTAGGTGTTTTTGTAAATAATAACCTTTTATAAACAAAATAAAATTTTAATAATTTCCTTTTTCTAATTTTAAACATAAAACAAAATTCCTGTATTTAATATTTTCCAAATAAAACCAAATAATAACTTTCTTCTGAAATAAAATAATAACTTTTTAAACTATAAGGCAGAACTAATCTCTTAATTTATTATAGTTTATTTTAATATTTTATTACTCAATTTAATGTAATTTATACTTTAATGACAATTTGAATTTACGATTTAATGAATTTACTTCTTTAATTAACTACAACTTTCTTAATCTAACATCCTAAGTAACCCAGTATTTAAAATAAATTTATTTGAATTTACTTCAGGCAATTTAATGGGGACTAACGTATTTTACGCTTCTACCGACCTTTTCACACTTGTCCAGGCGTCGCGACGTTGTGGTGAAATCCGCGAACGCTGTCTAGTGATGACAAGCTACAGATGTTCTGCGTGCTGATAGAGTTGTCTTGTGGGTGAAGGTGGAGTCCTGTAGGGTTGTCTGGATGTATGATGGATGGCTTCTTAAAGATGGATGTGGTGATGCCGTGTCTGCAATCCCGGTTCGTCTATTCCCTCGTAGCTACAGTTGTATGTCCTGGTGGCTGCCTGGTGGTGTCCTGGAGTCCTGTCTGGAAGCTATACGAATCACTCCATGTATCAGCTGTCCTGTAGGCTATGTTTTTCTTCCAGAAAATCCCAAGTTAGGCCAACTTGTATAGACTAAGTTGCCACTGAAGTTCTTGTAGAGTTAATGCGGTGTCTATTGCTGCATCCCAGATGATAACCGCAATGCCGTATCTTCTTACTTGTTATAAAATTTTAAAGTTTAACGAAGAAAATACTCAGCTTCTAGCACGCTAAAGTATTTTATAAAAAACAAGTATCTGCTCTCGATGCGTTAACTTACATCGCAGAAAAAATAATAAGGCTGCGCGATGCGTTATGTTACGTCGACGAAATAATAAGGCTCTCGAGTTTCCCCGAGCAATCGTTTATATAAGGTTTTTCGGCACTATTTCATTGCCAACCTAAGCTTTCTCCCACTGTATTTCCATAATGCTTTAAAATCCATTTTTTCGCCAATTTCAAACTTCTAGTCTACGTAACTTTTCATCCTGAATTTTATTATAATTTTTTCATAATTTTGTAACATGATTTAGCCTTTGTTTTAATTAAGTTTCTATTGTTTCTTTGAGTACGCCCCTTTTCGTAAACTGGTCACCCTGTTCTCCTTCCATCAGTCTCGTCTTTGGACCTCCCCTCTACTGTCTTGCGTTCTTATCTGGCTTCCCTCAGTTTTGTGCTATGGAAATCCTTTTTCCATGTAACTCTTCCAGGGTTTATCCGATTTTCCTGAACCTGACATCATTTTCCTCAGCTCGTTGTTACCTTTCCACACGAACTCGAGTGACGTTCGTACGACTCCTGGTTCGCGTACACGACCCGCGCGCGTTTTTCCGCGGCGATTTTTCCCGGAAAAGTCTTAATTTTACACTTCTTTCGGTTTTTCTTTTTCCACTTTTCTTGTCCATTGGTTTTCATTCACTAGCCGGATTTTCATCTCATTTCTGCTTCTGGTTGTCTTGCTGTGAGGTTAGGGACTTCAACGATTTTTCACAAACTAGGGTTTTACTTTACTCCCGAAACCTATTTCAAATACTGGATTATTTTTACATAACTACTTCATTTACATACTATTTACTATTCTGAATAGTTAAAAGTTTGAGTTTAAATTTTCCATTAGCTGTAAAGGTGCAAATTCTATCACCTTTTTCCTTTTATAAATTTTCTAGTTTTTCTTTTACATTATAATTTACATTTATCAATACTAAAACTTGTTTTAGTTAGAATTTAAAAAACTTTATTTTTAACCTACTTTTTTATCCTTTAAACTTTCTGAATTACCATTAACTTTTTTATATGACAAAATTTCGCTAAAACTTATTTCACCTTTATTTTAGGCCTCTTTAAGAAAAGCCTAAAAAACCTTTTCTTTTTTAAATTAGAGGAATTTTGAAAATTTTCTCATTCTTTGAAAGCTCGTATCTTACGTAACTTTATGATTTTTTAATATCTAATCTTGCAGTAAATACACCCGCGGTTAGCGTAATGCATTTCCCGAAGATTTTTATTTTTTATTCAAATCTTGGATTTTGGCTTCCCGTAGGAATCTTTTAAGTAATTTTTATAAGTTCCCAATCCTTTTCAGACAGGCAGGGTCCAAAAGTTTAATTCTACCCGATAACAGACCGCCCGCGTATACATGCTGATCTCGTGACCTACATTTGGCTTTGACTCACTGCAAGTCCATATTATTCAAATTTACAAATTTAATTGCAAATTTAAAATCAAGACCTACAACGAGTTTTGTCCGTTGTAAGCTACCCCTCTTAAGATATCTGGTTTGATCGGCTCCGCCAAAAACCCAAGATATTGAAACCTTCTAAATATGATATCATTCCTTTTTCATTTTCTTTATATCTTATTACACTTATATCTAGTTCTGCCTTCCTAATCTAACAATTTACATATCACACCTTTATAATATTTTTATACATTTTATACTATACTTTTCATTGTTCTTCTTATTCTCCATACTCTGAAATTACATTTACACAATATACCATGGTATACATTTCCTTTTGAAATGCTCACTGGATGAGTTCATTTCCACTG
>JAGFPH010021599.1:0-13228 GCA_018207615.1 Philaenus spumarius | reverse complement strand
TAGTGAGCACCTATGGCCCTAGAGGAAGCTATATGTATGCCATTTTGGTATGCCAAATTTCATTCCAATCCTTTCGGTAGGTTTTGAGAAATCGTGATGAGTGAATCAGTGAGTCAGTGGGTTTTGGCTTTTATATATATAGAAAAGACCCAGCAAGGCTCAGGTCTACACTTAAACAAAATTCTAACCTAAACGTTACAAATCCAAATAATTAATTGATTCAAAGTTTGAAACCAGCTGTTAATGGAAATATTAGAGCAAACAGCTGATTACTGTACCAACAAAAACCATATTTAATTAATATGTAGTATGGTGCTCCCATTGCCGAAAAAAATATTTAGTATACATTGTGTTGTTTTTATGTCAAACAGATGGCGCTGTTTTTTTTTTAAAGTATAGAAAAACACAAGTGTATTCAGATGCAACTTTGTGTAAATACAAAATTTCAAAACAATCGGTGAAGAACTTTCGGAGATTTAAGATTTTGAACAAACGAACCTTTACATTTTTATTTATATAGATATTTAACATTATTTAGTTGCTTTGCCATCCAATGAATTACAAAAAAAAGAATCTCTAATTTTCTTGTGGAAGAATTTCGTATCCTTAGTACCAACATTTTAGTTAAACTAATGGTGACGGGAGGGAGGGTAATATATAGCACAAGTAAATCAAAATCCAGTAACCAGGATCGAATCTACGAGGTTCCAACTGAAGCAGACTGGGCTACCGCCTTTAGCCTCTTCCTCCTCCCTTAAGTTTACTATCCTACATTTTTTTTTTTTTTTTTAATTTTATTTATTCATAACCAATTTATAAACAAAATCGACCAATGATTCATTCTTAAATACTAAATCACATTAGAGGATAATCATTATAATAATAACTTCCTTATTATTACTGAAGCAGTTCGTGAGGCTTAATCCTCTTGAGGCGGCGAACATTATCGGCCACTTCAAGCACTGCTCTCATTTCTAAATTCTCATGAGTGAGAAGGCGCAAATTGTGACTTATTGCACATTTCTTGATTTCCTCCTCAACAAGTCTGATGTTCAAGTCGCGATGTAAATCACCATTTCTAATATACCATGGGGCATTGACTATTCCCCGTAATACCTTGTTCTGGAATTTTTGAATTATTTTGATATTAGACTGCTTTGTGCAGCCCCATAGTTGTATGCCATATGTCCATACTGGTTTCAATATTTGATTGTATATTAAGATTTTATTCTGCACTGTAAGCCCAGAGTTACGTCCAAGCAGCCAGTAAAGTTTTCTATATTTTATTCTAAGCTCTTCAACTTTTTTCTTTACATGGACTTTCCATTTGAGCTTAGTATCTAAGGTCATCCCCAAGTATTTGGCATTGTTGGAGTAAGGAACAGCTTGAGCATTGATAAACAATGGATGGGTGGTAATCTTCCTATTCGTAAAGTTTATGTGCGTTGATTTTGCCTCATTTAGTTTAATTCGCCAGCACTTTGTCCAGGTACTTATCTTATCCATTGCACCCTGTAGTCTACTCGTGGCCTTCTCAATACAAGCATCAACCGCAAGGATAGCAGTGTCATCAGCAAATGTGGCAACAATTGAATCAACAACATCTGGAATATCACGCGTATACAACAAATAGAGCACAGGTCCAAGGACACTACCCTGCGGTACACCTGCTGTTATCCTCTTTAATTCTGAGTAGTCACAGCCATGACGAACTCGAAAGTACCTTCCTTTAATATACGATTGTAATAACTCAAAGTACTGAGTTGGTAGGTCCCTGTGTAGTTTATATTCAAGGCCCTCGTGCCAAACCTTATCAAAGGCCTGGGCAACATCAAGAAAAACAGCTGAACATATTTTTTTCTCTTCAAGAGCTTTTTCGATTATGTTGATAATACGGTGAATCTGATCTATAGTAGAATGCCTACGTCTAAACCCAAACTGATGTGTAGGAATCAGCTGTCTGTCTCGAATGATCGGCTCAAGCCTTCTTAGAAGCAGCTTTTCGAAGATCTTAGACATGACTGGTAGTAATGATATCGGACGGTATGATGTTACAGCGGAAGAGGGTTTTCCTGGTTTTAATATTAGTATTACCTCCGCAATTTTCCAATGGCGAGGTACATATTTCACCTTAAAGCAGGCATTTATCATATGTTGAAGCCTTATGATAGCCATGTCTGGGAGCTCTTTCATTATCTGACCAGTTATAAGATCATATCCTGGTGATTTCTTTGCTGATATGTTGCACCTTATCATATTCTTAAGCTCTTTTAGGGTCACGAATTGGATGTCTTTTTTGTCATTTCTATCTAAAGAACTGATATTTTCCTGATCTGTACTTTTTGGAAAGGGACTAAAAACACCGGCTAGATATTTAGCAAACAGATTCGCTTTCTGCATAGAGTTTGTGGCCCACAAACCATTCTCCATCTTTAATGGTGGATTTTGAATTTTAGGCCTCTTTATTTTTTTAGCAGCCTTCCAAAGTGAATATTCTGTATTTTCATCAGCAGTTAAATTGCTGAGAAATTTACACAACGCTTCATTTTTAATTTCCTTGATACGTTTTTTCAGTTGGTTACTGAGTCGATTAAATCTAACTTTATCGTCTGGATATCTGGATTGCTGCCACTTTCTTCGAGCGCGTCTTTTTTCTAGAACCAGCTCTCTGATCTCCATTGGGTAACTCGTATCCAATCCAATGTTTCGACTTTGAGGTGGTGTACTTTCTTCTGCTGCCTGCTGTATGTCAGCAATGAATTGTTCGACCCCTCTATCAATCTCTTCCTTGGTTTCAAGTGGAACTTCAGGGTCCAAGTACATCTGCAACTTTGCTCTAAACTTGTCCCAGTTTGTTTTCTTTGTACGTAGTCTTGGGAGATTTGGTTTCTGTATTATTGATTTACTGACTGTTAAAATCACTGGCGTGTGGTCAGATGACAAATCGTGGTTACTTTCAACAGAAATATAATTACAGTTTATGCCCTTGGCGACAAAGAAATCAATCAAATCAGGCAATTTTTGGGGAACGGTGGGCCAGTAAGTTGGTGATCCAGAGGAAAGAAATGTGCATTTATATTCTAGTCCTGCATGATATAGCTCTTTACCTTTTGTAGTGATCAGTCTAGAGCCCCAGTGTGTATGTTTTGCATTATAATCTCCTCCAATAACAAAACATGAACCCAAGGTTTTAAAGAGACTTTTGAAGTCATCTTTGGAGGGCGAGTGTCTTGGCGGACAGTAAATTGCAGAAATTTTAAGCAATTTCTTCTTAGACTGTATGCTGACTGTTGTTACTTGCATCATTTCTTCTTCAACTGCAGGTTCCTCCCAATGTAGTATATTATCTTTTATCAGTACAGCTGATCCTCCTCTAGCTTTGTTGGCTGGGTGTGGACTGTGATAGCAAACAAAGCCACGAATATTAACAAATGAATGCTTTGTAAAATGAGTTTCAGAGATAAGGCAGACGTCTATTTTCTGGTGTTTCAAGAACAATTCCAATTCAGATAAATGTTTCAGTAAACCATTAGCATTCCAATTTCCAATACGGAGAGTAAAATTCATTTCTTCTTTGAAGCGGTTGATTTTTTAGAATTTGTGTTTAGCATACTTATTGTTTCAGTTAGAAATTTAATCGATTTATCTTGACTGTCTAACCGTTGTATAATATCCTACATGCATAAAGATTAACCCTAGAACCGGCAATGTTAACAAAAATGGATTTTGGGCGTGTGCAAGCATTTTTTCAAAAAGTCGCCAAACATAGTAAATGAACCTCAATCTAAACGTGTTCCATAGCTGTTTTGTAGAGAAAGGTTCAAAAAATTTTTATATGCCAGTAAAAAAAATATAGATGTAATGTTTACAAAGTTATTAGCTCAAGAAACAAAATATTTACAGTAACGAAATGAAAAAGTTAAAATCTAGGCCTACATAAAAAGTAGTAAACGTTTTTTATTTTTTTTTCATAAATGTAAAAAAGTTTCGTAATTTAGTTCTAAATAGAACTGTATAAAAACATTTATCAATTTCAAATTTCTTATTTTTAAAAGACCAGTTTTTATGTTCCTACTACAAGACTGCTATTAAAATATGACAAGTTTGAAAAGTAATTTACTAATATATGCTTTAAAAAAAATTAATATTATTATATCAAAGTGTAGAGAATAAATCAAAGAATTGAACTGTGTACTTGTAAATTATATTTTCATAAAAGTGTTTGACTTATAATTATTTGAATAACAAAAATATAGAAACCTCTCATCCATACATGCAATACAACCACGCGGGCCACAAATGCTAGTCTACGCACGTTATAAAAGTCCGTCAGGTTTGAATTTCAACCGTCAGATGAGAACGTCATAACAGTGACTTTCGCACTGCCATACACAACAAACCGTTCAAATAAAACATATTTGGTTTACTTGAAATGTTAGCTTGAAGCATTCTCTTTACAAACATATCAAAATATGTCTAAAAATAGACTTTGATCACACTGATATCACGTGTAATAAGTAAGGCTGTTTATTGGTTGTAAAACTGACCAATTGCAAGGGTCTACAGAACGCCCCACAACTTTATAACTATTTGTCCGATTTTTGATTGGATAGCAGTTTCAGATAGGGGAAAGTTTGATGCATCCATCAGTATATAAAACTCAGAAAAAATACTGTACCTTCTGTACACTAACGATTTTCCAGTCATCGCCAAAGTATCACTGCGACTCTTTGCTGATGACGCTATGTTCTACTACAGGACTCTGAACCTGGAACACGGCTGTAGGGCATCCAACTGTTGTTGAATGACCGACGAGCCGTATTCCAGGTTCAGAGTCCTGTAGTAGAACATAGCGTTATTACTACAGGACTCTGAACCTGGAATACGGCTCGTCGGTCATTCAACAACAGTTGGATGCCCTACAGCCGTGGCTCAGGAAGTGGAGAACTGCAGTGAACACAGATAAAACGCAAGCCATCCAATTTTCTCCACTACGTAGATTTCCTAATGTCCAATTAACTCTAAATAAATCACCCATAGCATGGACCCGCAAAGTCAGATACCTTGGAATCACGCTTGACGCTAAATTAAACCTGTCCCATCACGCCAAGCAAACTCTGTCAAGGGCTAGATCCGTTCGTGGCAGACTCCTTCCAGTTATTCACGCCAAGAGCCCCTACCACTTCGTATCAGATTGTCCATGTACAAAACTTACATCAGACCGGTACTCACGTACGCAGCTCCAGCTTGGTACTCTTTGCTATCTGTTTCTTGGAAGAAAAAGTTGGATTCCTTCTAGAACAAAACTCTCCGTTGGATCATCAACTCCCCATGGTACGTAAAGAACGTCACCATCTCTCAAGGGCACAAAATCCCCACACTCGAGGACTTCATCCTAAAATTAACACATAGAGTCAAACACAGAGCCGAAGGGTCTCAACACACACACATAAAACAGATCATCACTGATCCTGCACCTTCGCAGGTCAGAAGAAAGCGTCTCTTATGTCTGGTTTACGAACCACCATAAGCATCCAAAAATCCAAGCTCTATTCTTAAACGCCACACTTTCGTAATTAATCCCAGTGTATTTTATCGATCCACCATCTCATTCCCACTCTAAATTTATTCTAAATTTAGTCATAAAATTTCTATAAAGTCATTTTAGTTACAGATAAGCAGCCATTGTTATTAAACAGATGCTGTCTTTCATCAAGACTACGGTCTTGCCAATTTGCCAGGACTGGGCTGGCTGTAGGGAGGGACCAACGTTAAGTTATTTCGTTACGTTTTAGGATGAAATCCGATGAATATTCGGGCGGCGAGTGTGTTGTAGGAACCTAATAAACCGCAACGAGATTGTGCAAATATGCGTTTTAGAAAAAAAAAAACTTGTAAATACGAAAATTAAAGTGTAAATCATTTCCTTTCCAACGGTTTTTGTCTTTGTGAGATTGGAAGATTTTTAGTGGGACAAATATTCGATACAATCTCGCGTTACAAATGTGTTGTCGTAGCCGGGAGTGCGATCTGCCGGTTCTAGAGTTACCCAGGAGTCGAATGTTTTAGAAGCAACCACAAATCTGTAGATTATTCTCTCTCTCACTTCTACACCTGTGTAACACCTCCTGGTAATAATTTACTCGGTAACTAATTATAAACTAAAAACAATTATTCATTTCGACACTATTCCTGTCATAATAACCATGTGATTTATGACTTTTTGAGGAGGTGTTGCAGTTTTGTCGATACAGTTAATAACCAATTCAAATATTCAGGTAATAATAACTGATCCGTCAACAGCAAAAGAGAACGGAATTGGTATACTTTACGGAAATTACGCAATCAAAAATATGGTAAATGGCGGATTGTGAGTTGGTATTGTCCGAAAAATAAAGTTGGAGATTAACTAATAAATATTATTATTATTATCTAGAGAGAAAACTATTCGATCGATTTCGAAAAATTTTCACCAAACACGTCAATTAGGTCTTTATAGATGCACGAAAAAAGGTTTTGAAAAATAAAAAAAAACCTCTTTTTGGGCAAAAAATCCCCAAAAAATCTGTTATTATTATTATTACCTAAACGAGGATTTTTAGAAAGATGTGGGTTTTTGTATATGGTAGGCACATTAAAGGCTACAAATAAGCCAAATTTTATCAAAATCGTTAGAGTCGTTTTTTTATAAAAAAATAATAACTGATTTTTTGGGGGGTTTTTGGCCAAAAAGGGGGTTGTTTTTCAAAATTGTTCAAAACCATTTTTCGTGCATCTATACAGGCCTACTGGACATGTCTTGCGTAAATTTGGTTGAAATCGATCGAATAGTTTTCTCCCTAGCTTTGTATACTTTTATTAAAGTTGGAGATTAACTAATAAATATTATTATTATTATCTAGAGAGAAAACTATTCGATCGATTTCGAACAAATTTGCACCAAACACGTCAATTAGGTCTTCATAGATGCACGTAAAAATATGTTGAAAATTTTTGAAAAACAACCCATTTATGGCCCAAAACCCCCAAAAATCAGTTATTATTATTATTATTAGCTAAACGAGAATTTTTAGAAGGATGTGGGTTTTTGTATATGGTAGGGCACATTAAAGGCTACAAATAAGCCAAATTTTATCAAAATCGTTAGAGCCGTTTTTTTATAAAAAAATAATAACTGATTTTTTGCGGGTTTTTTCGCCAAAAATGGGGTTGTTTTTCAAAAATTCTCAAAACCCTTTTTCGTGCATCTATACAGGCGTACTGGACATGTCTGGTGCAAATTTGGTTGAAATCGATCGAATAGTTTTCTCTCTAGCTTTGTATACATACAGACATACAGACATACATACATACAGACAGACATTTTGTAAAAACCACTTTTTAGGACTTAGGGGGTCCCAAAACGGATATTTCCACAAAAATCTCAACATCGATTTTTTTTGCGATCACTATACTTTCTCTATACTATAGTATAGTGAGAAAGTAAAAGAAATGGACAATTAAAAACGTATATCTCGTGTGGTGTCATGTTGAACGACTTTGATTGGACGTGTGTATGAAATGGAATAATGCATCAAAGTTTGCAGTGCTGTAAACAACGTATCCTTCAATTTTGCATTTCGGTTCAGCGGTTTTAAAAGTCCCTCCCCTCGCCACTAAAACGCTCAATAAACTTTGATGAACAATTCCCATCCATGATTTTAAACCTTTGTTGTGGTTTTTAATCACAAATATTGATATAGTACATTGTAAACTATAGTAAAAATTGCACACGTCAAATCAGTCAACTGAAGATAGAATCCGCTCACTTTATCCGTTGTTTTATTTATTTATTTCCTTTGCCTCATTCACGGCATACACAGTAAGAGAAAATTGGGAAATGTCATTATTTAAGTTAATTTACTATAGTACTTTTAATAGAAGTGGTTTATAATTTTGGTTCCATTAATTTTTCGTTTATAATGCACATTATTTTGTATTAACGATTGAAGAATTTTTTGTTGAATACAGTGTGTATAACTACTTTACAGAAAAACTAACTAAAAACAGCAACAGTTAAAACTAGAAGTGGCAAAGTTAGTTCGACAGAATAACATGCCGTTTTGCGTTTTGCAAGCTTTTTTTTAAAATTCGCCAAATATAGTAATTATATCCCAATCTAAAAGTGTTCCATAGCTTCTCTAGAAAAAATTCTAAGAATTCATATATGCCTGTAAAAAATGTATTCATATAAAATTTTAAAAGTTATTAGCTAATAAAAAAAATGTTCAGTGACGGAAGAAAAATCAAACTTTAGGCCTACATAAAAATAGTAAACAATTGTTCGTAATTTTTTTTCTTCAAAATGTACAAAATATTTGTAATTTAGTTCTAATAGAAGTGTGTAAAAATATATATCAATATCAAAAGACTTTTATGAAAACATTTTTTATTTTCCCACTACAAGAAAGTCAGCAAAATTAATTTTGAAACATTACCTTAGAAATATATGCTTTACGTTGTACCAATCTTACAAAAACGAAATAAAGAAACGGAAGCTATACTGGGCCACATAGATTGGACATGTTCAAAAAACTTACCTTTAAAGTCAAAAATCACCAAACAGTAGAAATGTCTCAGCTGATCACTTACAATTCATAAGATACATTGAGGTTAAGTCAATAAACCAAAAAAACTAGGTTCAATTTAGGTTTATTAACCAAAATCAATAAGAAAAGATTTATGTGCCCTTAATTATGAAAAGAAAAATTAATTATATGCCCTTAAAGTACAAAAAAAGAAAAAGGTCGGATTACAAAAACATATACATATTTTAAATTGAACTTAAAGTATCCCCCGACAAAATAAAAGTCAAAAACCCTCCCCATTAGAAATGATTACAAGGTTTATACAAATTTAATTAGACAAAATACAAAAATTTAACATCTAGTACCATGGATTTGTTTAATAATTAACATTTATGTCGTTGGCCAACTGTAAAGCTAAGTATAATTAAATAAATAAAAATAAAGAAATTGTGAGACGTCTCTCTGTAAAAAAAAAATATATATTTTCTAATAGAGCCCCTTGAGGGCTGAGGTCCTAAAATTGCTACGGCTGCTCCTCCCAATTTTATTAATAATAAAACACATATATTAAGAATTATTCATTAGTTACAAAAAAACATAAAAGTACATAGCCTATTCAAAGTTTTTTATAAAGTTCACTGCAGGTTTTTAGAAAACATTGGATTTTTGGTTCATAGCTAATTAAAACAAAACACTGTCGCATAAAATAGTTATTAAAGTTGCATGTTGTGGTAGTTGGCTTTAACAGCAGAACATATGTGGTACTTCCAATTATTAGGAGTAGAACATGAGTGGTT
Source organism: Philaenus spumarius (assembly GCA_018207615.1). Classification (NCBI taxonomy): domain Eukaryota; kingdom Metazoa; phylum Arthropoda; class Insecta; order Hemiptera; family Aphrophoridae; genus Philaenus; species Philaenus spumarius. Next base: position 3,864 of record JAGFPH010021599.1, on the reverse strand, counting down.
CTTGGACCAGTGATACACTGCATTAAAACAAAATAACATCTTTTTAGAATCAAAGTAGGCTTTAAAACCAAGCATAGTGAAAAGCTTTTAGGTTAAAAGTTTGCCTTTATAATATTCTTTGATAATGGGTGACAAGCAGGTATTTTGAAATAAAGATGTTAACTGTTAATACAAGACTTAACCAAAGTTAACTTGTCATGTTACTTTAACTGTTGCTACATGTCTGTAGACCACATGGTAAACTTTAAAATGTTCTTAGGTTATAAATCAAAATATATCGGAGATATAATTATTTGAATTATAGTTCTTTTTAAAGGTCCTTAATTGTTATAGGTTACACAGCTTTAAATTTGTACAGAATTATATAAATTGTTTATGCTAGGCTTTAGTAAAAAATAGGCTAGTTACATAAAATTTAATATTTAGGCTGTACTGAAAGTTTTTAAAGAGGAAAATTGAATTACACAAAATTTAAGTTATACTTTAGAGTTTGAAATATTAATTACAAACATATAGAAGGCTTAAATTCACATAGTAGCAACTTACAAATGAAGTTTATTACAAAGCCTAATTTAGATGGGTGACAGCAAAAACATTTCCATTTGATAAAGTAAAAAAAAATTGCACATACCTGGTATTTAGAAGAAAAGGACTTAGAACAAAACCATGTTAATTATTAACGCACTGTCGTTAAGCTCGCGACTAAATTATTTATAGAAAAATAACGACATTACATTGTGTTACATTGTGGCGTCTAAGAGTGAAGTTCGTATAGGAGTAATGGCGACTTTACGAGATAGCTTGCATGACGTGGCTAAAGTAAGGTCACGAGAAATAAAACAGCTGTTCAGGTCCCAGATAAGGCTTTGACGTTCTAACTGTCGGTTTCTGTACGGAGTTGCCGCTTAGCGGGAGAAAGGGGAACTACATGAAGAAGAGTTGTGTCGGTAAAAGAAAGAAGTACGTTGTTTTTAACGAAAGAAAGAATATTAAAACCGCGGAAGGCTAATAACGGCACAACGTAAAAATAAAATTGTATTATAACAATTCGTAGAGAATAAATCATAAAATTGAACTTTATACTTGAAAATTCTTATTTTATAAACTTTAGGCCTACTTAGCTGGCCCTATCCGGCTTTGCACGAATAGACAAATCAAAGTTAATTGTACCTATATATAAAATAAACGGTACCAGATAACAACCACATACTTTCTCCCAGTTAAAACTTTATACCTTCCCAAGAGTAGCATAGGAGATGGTTATTTAGATTTGCAAAAGTAGGACAAACCATAGAATATATTAGATGTATGTAATACACATCCATATTAAGTTTCATATTAGTTTCATTCAAAATATTAAGTAATACATATTATTATTATTAAAACTATTCGATCGATTAAGAACAAAATTGCACCAAACATGTCAATTAGGTCTGTATGGATGCACGAAAAAAGGTTTTGAACATTTAAAAAAAAAAACAACCCCCTTTTTGGGCAAAAATCCCCAAAAATCTGTTATTATTATTATTATTATTACCTAAACGAGGATTTTTAGAAAGATCTCTTTTTTTCCATATGGTAGGGTACATTAAGGGCTACAAATAAGCCAAATTTTATAAAAATCGTTAGAGCCGTTTTTGAGAAATTTAGATTTTTCTCGTTTTTTTGCCATTTTTGGGGGCTAAAAACCCTTAAAATCAAAAATTTAAAAAAAATGAAGAAAAAAAAAAGCTTGGAGATATTCTAGTACTACAAGAGCCACGGTGGCCGTGGTTGTTAAAGCGTCATTGCTTTATCAATCGTCATGGCAACCATCAATGAAAGGTTCCGGGTTCAATTCCCATTGACCCCGAATAATTTTCTAAATGGTTTCTTAACAGACATCGTTGGCTGTGGTTCGGATTCCACGTAAAACTGTAGGTCCCGTTTTCATTAGCCTTAAGTGCAAAACAGTAGGACGTTAAAAAAAAAAAAATTCTAGTACTACACCTACATAAAAAATTTTATCAAAATCGGACAGTTGGTATGGACTCCAGCTCTGTACACATCCTAACAGACACACAGACACACGGACACACGGACAGACATCACCAAAAAACCACTTTTTTGGGTTCATGGAGCACTAAAACAAATAATTCCACTAACAGTATTTTTGGGTTCAGGGAGCACCAAAACAGATAATTCCACTAAACAATTTTTTGGGGTTCAGGGAGTACCAAAACAGATAATTCCACTAAAAATTCAAATTCGAAAATTTGGACGAAAACAATACTTTCTCCATATACTACGTATAAGGGGAAGAAAGTAAATAATCAATAAATATATTATACTATGCATTTCTTATGGGGATTTTTAGTAACTTTTACCTCCGTAAAATTTACCAAATCCCCTAAAATTTCGAAAACCTTTCTTAGCGAGCATCCAGAGCCCTAGAAGAATCTACATACCAAATTTCATTCCAAACAGTTCAGTGCTTTTTGAGATTTCGTGATGAGTGAGCCAGTGAGTGGTATTTGGATTATTTATACGTAGATTTCACTTTGTTTCACTAAGTTGGACCAATTAAACAAAAATCTCACAAACGTATCGTATACAGTTCCAAGGCTGTTGACAATGGAAAACGGAAAAGGATGACGGGCCAATTGCTTTGACAAAATGTTTGTATTTCACGGAAATATCCGAATAGAATCCGAATACTAAATGGCATTTAATTTATACCAAACCAAAATATAAAGTTTTCTCTTGAAATCGATATAAATATCATTACACAAATACAGTATATCGATTGGTAATATGGAATGCAAAGTGTGCTTTATCATTGGTTAAAACTGTCCAATTACAAGGTTTACAGACAAATTTATATCTTAGAAACTTTAAGAGTGACGAATGATTGAAAGGCAGTTTTAGAAAGTTCAAATCTTGATGAATACAAAGGTTATATATTTTTCAAAACAATTTTGTCAAACGGTATTGAGAATTTGAAAATTGACAGGTTTCAGTCATTTCTTTGTGCTTTCTTGCTCGGCATTAGCTGTTTAGAAAACTAAAGTTTTAAAACGATGATTAAATATGTAAATATACGTTTGAGACCATATTTTTACAAAGAAAAAGTAAAGTTTGAAACATTTCCTTTCCAATGTTTTTGTTTCATCCAGATTTTTATTGGGTGAAATATTCAATAAAAGTTGTGTTGCACACGAACGCACAATTCGCTAGCTCCTTTTTCAACAACTTCATAATATCTCAAAAATGAGCTATTTTGAGTTATGCCTATTTTCAGAATGCTCTGAAAAAGTAGCACTTACCTTCAAAATCGTCAGGTCAATATTCTTCTTAACTCAATATTTAGCCGATAGAGGCAAGAAGTGTCGGTTTTGCTCTAGACAATATTTCAGGAATGTTCTTTTCAATAGTGTCACAAGTTAGTTTTCGTCGAGCCATTGAGCAGAAAATATCTGAGCCGTTTAGTGCAAGAGTTTATCATTTCTTCAGAAGACAGTTTTGCGCATAAAGTAAAAATAATTTTTCATTCTTAGTTTTATATCAGAAAGTACTATTTGCTTTTATGTCAGTATTGTAAGGAAAACGAAATGCGCCGTGTTACGGTTTATTTTGATTTATGACGTTCTTTCACAGTAGGTGTCTGATCGTAGTAACAGTTGTGCGGGTTGCCACTTCTGGGGTTAATAAAATGCTTAAAAATATGGTTTGTTTTTCAATGTATCATCTAGCTTCTGGGAGTGATAACATTTCCCTTTGCTTTGTATTTCCGTTTTTAACATATTAAATGTATTCTAATTATTCCAGAATATAGAAAATACTATACAAAAATGTTTTGGTTGCCAATTATTACTGTTTTTTTTT
>JAGFPH010021598.1:0-13229 GCA_018207615.1 Philaenus spumarius | reverse complement strand
TACGTGTTCAACCTAGCTGTGGCTGACATTGGGATGTTCTCTGCGGCACTGTATTTAAGACAAGTAAATCCGAAAAGTCTTTTATCGAACCTTGATATTTGGTAAGTGCTAACTACATTTTTAAATAATTAAAATGAAATAAAATATGTGTATTGCTTAAAGTTATACAATATCATCCTTACATTTATGAAAAAACAAAAAACAAAATAGTAAATTACATCAAAGCAAAATCTTATAATAGAATTGTCAAAAAGCAACCAAAATTAAGTCCTTTGTTCCTATACAAAAATTCTCTCATATCAATTAACATAAAAAAGTTTATACACCAAATTATTTCTGTTTTCGGTAATCTTAACAAACTTTAAAAACTAATTTAGTGTCTATGATTACAAAGGTTGAAGAGCACTGTGGCGACAAATTCACAATGATTGAATGCAACCCCGAACTACAAATAGAAGGAACAAAAAACAATAACAGAACAATTTAACGAAAAGTTGTGTTTATTGTACTGCTCTTATGTACATTTCAATGACATAGTCATCATCTTCAGAGGGCTTTACCACTGTAGTAAACATAACTTTTCATTAAATTGTTTTGTTATTGTTTTTTCCTTGTATTTGTGGTTCGGGGTTGCATTCAATCATTGTGTTAGTGTCTATGGTAAAATATTTTGCCTAAATCTCATACTCTGTGTCACAAAAATAAATGTAATGCATTTTGTTTGTATTAACTGTTAAGAGATTTATTATGTTTCTGAAATATTAGTACTGTCAAATATATACTTCTTTGTGTAGCTGAATAATTTTAAATAAAATTGAATAATACTATCTGGGCTAATTTTTCAAGAATACATTTTAAGAAATGGTTTCTGTAATAAAGTATTTAAAAGCAAGACGTAATTAATTGCGCAAAAATTCTTTGTTAATTAACGTGTTTTGTTATTTTTAAATAGTCTTCACCTCTACATAAAGTACCTTTAACTTGAAATATCGTTGCGAAACTAATATAGGGACATTCTTTTAAGACAGCTGATTGCGCAATCTAGTTGGACTTTGTGAACTTGCCTTAAGGCTCTTCTTTACCTTGAAGAAAACTCCCGAGTGTACAGTATGATTTCAATGCAAAAGGCCGCAAAATCGTTGAAACATGCATTCGTAATACCGTGTTTCGGATTCTATTTATAAATTAATAATCTGGGAAACTACTTTAAGTTATAAAGAAGGATTTATGTGTTTTACGTGTTAGCTTAAAATATGGAAATTATTGCTTAAAACTCTCAAAAAATGCGTTAAAATAATCGATTTTTACTCATTTAAACTGTTGATTAAAAGGAGTTGCCGACGATTTCTTTCAATTATGAAGACAAAAGCACAAAGCCTTTAAGAACAATTTAGGATATTTCACAACTTTTTAGGTTGAAAAACGGCGTCCGAAACATGGTAGTACGAAGTGCAAATTTTGGCTGTTTTACGCAAGGTATAGAAGACCCTTAAGGTTTTTATGTAATTGGGAAACAAAGATTGAAGCAACAACTATTTAAAATGTAAACTTACTTTTAAAAGACCCCGAATATTGAATTCCCCTTTTTACGTTTTCATATAAACTTAATTTTACTAGTTGCATTATTAATAAATATTTAACTCTCTCTTTTAACCTAGTATCTGGTACTCCAGTATGGTCCTATACTCAGCAAGTATGGAAGTTAACGTTTGGACTGCTGTGGGAATCACGGTTGATCGTTACGTAGCTATTTGCCATCCGTTCCTAGCTAGAAGTGTTTCCACACAAAGCAAAGCTATTAAGATCAACATCGTTATTTGGATTGTATTGTTTTTTCATTCGTTGTGTTACGTAAGTGTGATTTTGTTTCGAATTTGTATTTTGTAAATATTGATGTATGTATGTTTTGGTAATGTCTCTATATTCAGTGTTACTAGAAATTTAAATACAAAGTTTATTTAGATGCGAGGCTGCGTTCAATCAGCCAAGCCCTGTTATACCAGGATTCAGCAAATCCTAGTAGTAATTAATTGTTTTATACGGGTTTCCAATAAGTTGCCTTTTTATATCCGACCAAATATAGATAACAACTAAAAGTAGTTTACTAAAATGGGTTAAGGTTAACGAGGAATTCTCAGTTTGAAAAATAAATTTTTGTAAATTTTACATATTTTACTTTTTAATCGTTGACTGTACTAAAGCCTAAAATACCAAAATGATTTTATTTATATATGTTATAATTGTATGTATAAATATATTTTAAATTTACAAACTCTGCTGCGTTTAGATGCAAATAGTTGTATTTAATTTTGAGATATAATAATCTAATGTAGATTATTAGAATATATTAAATCTGTTTGTATCTAAACGTACACAATACCTACTAACATACTACGTAGGCATATACATTACAATAGTTATCAATACATTACCAAAGAAACAGTAATGTGAAAGTAACCAAACTGTTTGCGTGACACAAGTCTCCAGTGTACTGCCAACCCATTATACTGAGACATGTATAATGGGTGATTACATATGCCCGGAAATCTTTTACCATCCATCCGATATTTTTTTTTACTAAATAATTTATATTTCTAGAACGGCTTACTCGAATAGGTTGAAATTTTGAAATTTACTTATCAATAATGTAAAGAACTAGTGTGAAAAAAATAATGAACTTGATAAAATAATTCGTTTCACTAAAGCGCCAATTTAAATATTTTAAATTCATATAAGTGAAAAACCATAAATTTATTTAAAAAAAATACTTTCACTGTTATAACGTTGGTTAGAAAATAAAATGGCCTAAAAAATAAGGTTTTTTCAGTTATTTTCTTTCAAAATGTTTCATGGCTGACATTTTGAGACGAATTTTTGGATCAAATTGATTTTTTCAAAGTGATGAATAACGATAAAAATTTCAACTCAACTGGTTAAGCCGATCTACAGATAAAAATTAATATATATATTGCTTAGTTTTAAAGGTTTCTTTATTTTGATCCATATTTGGCCACCCTTGCAACTATCTCTTAGCACTACAAAATCACAACATATATTATGAAGTCAGTTTGCATGACTTGTTCTGCAATGTGTATACTGTTTACAGGTGTTGTATATACGCCTGTATGCTACCGGCTTCAATGCTCCAGGTATGGGTATACTAGGAATCATTTTCTACAATCCTACTACATACTTAACACTGTTCGTATTGCTGCCGATGTTCATTATAATAGTATTGTATGTTTTCATCGTCCGGAGTATTTGGAAGTCGTCAAAGCTGAAAGGGTCCAGCAACACTCGAGGACAGTCAATGACTGGGAAGAGCATCAAACTATCGGGTAACTACGATTTAATTATGATTATAGATATTATTTATTTTCTGTCAAATGTAGTCTGTATTTGTACTTTACCTTTTATGTGGCTACATGTTTCACTGCCACAGGCAGCATCATCAGGCCAGCTATATATGTCCACTCAAACACTTATATATACACAACACTTACGGTAACACATATTTTCGTACATTTTTTGTACACGTCACATAAATAAATAAATTTGTTTAACTTTGTTACACTTGAGAGGTACCTCATTCTGGTGTACTTCCTGCAAGACTGATTTGGAAAGATAAAGGTGCAGCTCTGTTCAATTCTTATCAGATTGTACCTTGTGCCCTACTAGATTTTCTTATGTCTCTTTGATTTTATGTTGTTTTCAAAATATTAGATCATAAAGGCAATTGGAAGCAAAATTAAATTTTTCATTTAAGATTTTTTTCTGGATTGCTTTTGTGGTGTTTATAAATCTCACATTCTTCAAATGACGTTCATGGTGAGGCCTTTATTTATTTTATGTATCACAGACATATTACCCTTTATGCTGGTGTAAGAATATATGTTATCAATTAAATGGTCTGTGAATGCTGAGTTTGTAGTGCTATTTTTTCTGCTGCTAGGTATATGCTCTTTAAATCTTTCTCTAAATGTTCAATGGTGGACAAACTCGTTCATAAAATACAGAAAAAAACTTGAAAACCATAGCAAACCTCTACACTGCAACAACAACAACAAAAAGACACAATTCATTCCAATGCAATACACACCAATTTTTGATCAGCAAGTCCGCAACTCTTTCAAGAAATACAACTACAACATAGCCTATAGAACAAGAAACAGTTTATCACAATATTTCATTAACACAAAAAATAACCAATACAACAATAGTGGCATATACAAACTAAATTGCAGTGATTGTGATAAATATTATATTTTACAAACAGGCAGAACATTTAGAGAAAGGTACGCCATAACTTTCTTAATACATCATCAAATTACATGAATGAGGCATCATTTTAAAGCTTTCCTTAACAGCTACACCTTAAAAATATACAAAATACAACTATACGAAAAAATACAAAAAAAAAAAGAAATAAAGAATCCGAAAGTAACAGTGATGTAAGATCAAGTAAGTTGTAGGGATATTTTCCTGGCGTTGGCAACACTGTGTAAAACAAACCCACCAACAAACAATCACAGATGACCATATACCGTAACTTCAAACACAGTATTCAAAGAGGTCCTGTAAACACTATGTAAATATCTTAAACTTATGTTTAAAAAAATTAATAATATACAATTTAAACACATCTATTCTTTACTTAAAACCTCACCTATGCCCATGGCGCACTAAATACGCACTATATGATACTAAATATACGGTGTGTACTTTAATTAAGTGGTATTTAAGTAACTTAGAATGCGAATGCTTCGCACGGGACAAATATTGTAGTGAAATTTAGCAAAACTTCTAAAGCTGATGTCTAGAAAACTAGTTGTACCTTATCAACTTAAAAGCGAGGAAACCACTCTTTTAATTCAAACATCATATGTCTGGGTATGGTAGACATACTTTAACTAATATGATTAAAGATAACACATATAAAACATATTACATACCATCTGCATTTCTTTTTAATGATCGTAAATATTCAACTAGAGAATCAAGCAAAACTAATGTATTACTGCCAAAATTAAATAATTCTACACTGCTATGTAGAGTAGCATGGAGTATGGTGTACAGAATATATCTGTTGAACTACGCGATATCAAAGGAAAGAGTTTATTTATATATGAAATACAAAAAAATTAATTGATATTTATTATTGGGAGGTACAAAATGTAATCTGTTCGATGTACTGGTTAAAAAGAAGAAATGGAAGGATAATATGTATGTATGGGTGTTTATTGTTGGTAGGTGATGACCAATGTTGTTGGTTGGAGCAATGTGTGATGTACTATGGGACAAAGTATAACTTGGAAGGACACGACTACTATAACTGACACGACAATGGTAGACCCTGCTGACGACTAAAACTGACACGAGAATGGTAGACGCTGCCGACTACTATAACTGACACGATAATGGTAGACACTGCTGACTACAATAACTGACACTATGGTGACATGATTGAATAATATAACGGACACGACAGTGGTAGACCCTGCTGACTAATAAAACTGACACGAGAATGGTAGACACTTCTGACTACTATAACTGACACTAAGGTGACAAGACTTACTTCTATAACTGACACGACAATGGTAGACATTGCTGACTACTATAAAAGGTACGAAAATGGTAGACACTGCTGACTACTAAAACTGACACGACAATAATTGTAGACACTTCTGACTACTAAAACTGAAACTATGGTGACATGACTGACTACTAAAAATGACACGAGAATGGTAGACACTGCTGATTGCTATAAGTGACACGACAATGGGGGACACTGCTGACTACTATAAATCACACGATAATGGAAGTCACTGCTGACTACTAAAACTGAGACTATGGTGGCATGACTGACTACTACAACTGACACGCCAATGTTAGACACTGCTGACTACTATAACTGACACGATAATGGTAAAAACTGCTGACTACTAAAACTGACACGACAATTATTGTAGACACTTCTGACTACTAAAACTGAGACTATGGTGACATGACTGACTACTATAAGTGACACGACAGTGGTAGACACTGCTGACTACTATAACTGACACGATAATGGTAGACACTCTGCTGACTATTAAAACTGAGACTATGGTGACATGACTGACTACTATAACTGACACGACAATGGTAGACACTGCTGATTGCTATAAGTGACACGACAATGGGGGACACTGCTGACTACTACAAATGACACGACAATGGAAGACACTGCTGACTACTAAAACTGAGACTATGGTGGCATGACTGACTACTATAACTGACACGACAATGTTAGACACTGCTGACTACTATAACTGACACGATAATGGTAGACACTGCTGACTACTAAAACTGACACGACAATTGTAGACACTTCTGACTACTAAAACTGAGACTACGGTGACATGACTGACTACTATAAGTGACACGACAGTGGTAGACACTGCTGACTACTATAACTAACACGATAATGGCAGACACTGCTGACTACAATAACTGACACTATGGGTGCATGACTGACTACTATAACTGAACGACAATGGTAGATACTTCTGACTACTAAAACTGAGACTATGGTGACATGACTGACTAATATAACTGACACAACAATGGTAGACATTGCTGACTACTATAACTGACACTATGGTGACATGACTGACTACTATAACTGACACGATAATGGTAGACACTGCTGACTACTAAAACTAACACGACAATAGTAGACACTGCTGACTACTATAACTGACACTATGGTGACATGACTGAGTACTGTAACCGACACTACAATGATAGACACTTCTGACTACTAAAACTGACACGGGAATTGTAGACACTGCTGACTACTATAACTGGCACGACAATGGTGGACACTTCTGACTACTAAAATTTGAAACATTTTCTAAAAAAACCTGCAACTCCTAGGAATTCTCTTACATTACGTAAGAGTTTTGGTTGAAATCTAATATTGGTTGTATGTTTGATTGGAGAGGATCTATGCCTTCCGTTGGGACCTTGTGTCCCAATATTTCAATTTCTTTATACAAATTGTAAAATGATTTGTATTTCTTTTTAAGAATTTTGTTTGTTTAATTCATTTAGATCAGCTTCTAGAAAGTGTATTTTTTTCTTCAAAGGTTGGTGCGAATACTATGGTATCGTCTACGTACTCTAAGCATTTTGAAAACCGGAGTTTTGCTAGAGTTTTTTTTTTTTTGTTTTTCTGGAATATTGCACTTTGATACTTTAAATCCCTGTGGTAATATATAAGCATTTTGTCTTGTGTTCTAATTCATTGTTAAAAATGGTTTACTTTCTACATGCGTTTTTAAATCTAACTTTTTAAATGAAATATTGTGAGTTGTTTAAGCAGTAAACTTGGAATTAGAAAATTTTCTTGTTTTATTTGTTGCATTACTTTTCAGAAATCTGCTTTTATTTCGGATTTTACTATAAATGCTTGTGACGCATATTCCGCAAAACTTGGACATTCATCTGCATTTACAAGGCTTTCCAATTCGTTGTTTAATACTTGTCTTTCTGAGTACGTTGCTTATATGGTAGCACGATTATCTCCGATGTACCTTGAATAGTTTGTATTTTACTGAGTAAATTATTCTGGACTGCCGTATTGAAGATGTGTTTATATTTTTGTATATTTTTTATGTGTTTTTCACTTGCCTGTGTTGCGATTCTGTCAAATTTTCACATTTAGAATTGCGTTAAGTTTTTGTTCGTTATTGAGAAGGTCAAAAAAAAGGATATGTTACATCAAGGTTAATTTAAATAGATTCCAAAAAAACTAATATGGTATTTTTATTGGGTTAATTTTGTATGGACTTAGGTATATAGTCAAAATGTAGCGAAATGTAGTGAAGCTTCAGTAGTGAAAATGTGTTTATATTTTGTTTATCATGTTATGCCTGAGTTGTGTTTCTGTCAAATTTTCACAAATTTATAATTGTGCTCCGTTTTTTTCCGTTATTTGTCCCTTATTAGATTTTTTCGTAGAGTAGTTTGTGTGGGTGAAATGTGTTTGTTTACTTTATCATAAATTTGGTTGTTCCTCTTTATTTTTGTTCATGTCGCCTATAAGTGTTCTCAGAATTAGTAATTGTTTGTTTTAATGGATTTAATATGTAAACAAAATATGTATCTGTTTTCTTGTTGAGATGTGTAAAAACTAATTTGTTTTGGTTCTCTTTAGTCGCTATCTATTTCTAAATCCATTAGTTCATTGTAATTTTCTATTTCTTGTACACGTAAGCTTTGTCCTGATGCTATTTTAATTTGTTTGATTAATCTTATTTTGAGCTAGCTTATTATGTTTTTGTTTATTAAAGATGCACATTTTTAAGTTTTGTAGCCATGATTCATTCATTGCTATTTTACATGTTTGGTCATTTGAATTCAGGGTAATATTTTTTGTATTGTATGAAATTTTTCTCTATTTTCCAGTAAGAAGTTACTTCCTAGGATAATTTTGGTATTTATTCCCGATGCAAAATACAATTTGTTAGTCAATTTTTATTTCGAATGGTAATGTTATTTCTCCATAATTTTTAAATTTTATTGTTGTCCGTAACAGATTTTATTATTGTTTTGTTTTAATTTTTATTGGTTAATTTTTGACTTGGTGATAATGAGATATTGAAACATTTGCTCCAGATTGTTTTAACATCTTGATTATTAAATTTAATGTTTTGAACTTTCTGTTAGTTGTGCATACTCTTGAATTTTGACTAAGTTTAGCAATTTTCAAATAGCCTTAAACAATTTATATTGTCTGGATTATTTTACTCTGTGGATGAGTTTGATCTTAGTATTGTAATAAAAAAATAAAATATATGTTAATCTACATCTTTGTAATATGTTCTCTTCCTTTATCCTGAACGTACTGAGTGCATATTCATGTAGCATTTTGTGTGTGTATTTATTTCAGTTATTGTATATTTTTTCTATTTTGAAGCTGGTTGTTATTTAAATTCTATTGATGGTTTTCCATACATTGTTGCAATAACGTGACTTGTTTGTACAAAATATGTTTGTCAAAAAGAACCAATACCGAATAAATAAATAATTGGCTGTCGTATTATTTTGTCATAAGAGGAAGTTTCAAAACTTTCATAAAAGAGACTTCAGAAGAACTAGTGAACCATAGTAAAATGGCTTGACTCCATTTAAAGAAATAACATTTAACAACAATTATTTATTTCAATTTGTACCACGTATAATAAACCTAAACGACACGTCGACACAAACCGTTTACATGTAATGCTAAGTGATCTGATTGGTTGTCCTTACTTTGGGATACTTTAGCCCTGATACTCTGACAATACCAATTCCTTTCCAATTAGGTCGAACTAGGTTTACATGTTCAATTCCATTTGATGGGATTTTGCCGTAATCGATACAGCTGATACTCTGGTCTCTTGAAACGTAGAAAATAATAAATGCTTATTTGAAATACTTTGTAAGCTTTATTATTACAAAATAGAAGCAATGATGTTCTATGATTCTGTATATACAATAATTACTCCATAAACTATTTCATAAGCAATCATAATGTACTTTTTACAAATTACTTAATTCGTTCAAGTAAATATTTATTGTTATAATTTCAGTGGCCATAGTTGCACAGTTTTTCGTCTGTTATGTTCCAATTCACACTTTGAACTACTTGAGAAGCTTCCTTAGGGGTACCGTTATTGACCAAGCCTACATAGAAATGTTGTACCGTGTTTTTCAAATGGTTTTATTGGTAGCTTGTACAATGGACCTGATTTTGTATGCTTTGGTTTCAAAGCGTTTCAGAGAAGCTTTTAAGGTTAGTATTTTGTTTAAGTAATCATCAACATAATGTTACTGCATACAATATAATATTATAAAGACTGGCATGTGGCCTACTACCACATTTTGTTGGAAAATTTACAAAATGCATACGTTAGCAACAATGCGTACATTAAAATAACCAAATGATACAATTTGTACTATAACTAATTGAATACAAATTTTTAGTTACAAACATTCGTTTTTTTTAATGAAAACAAATTTAAATGTTGCAAGGCGTTGTTCCTTCACGCAAATTTATTTAAAACAGTGTTAATAAATTTGAGAATAATTGTGGAATCGACAACATCCGTGAATAGGACAATAGCCAGAGAAGTTTACGAGCACATCTCTTGTAGGTCAGTTGCTAAACAACCCACTCTACACGGTGCAGACTATAAGTCCTGCCAAATATATTGAGGAACTACCTAAAATACTACCTTCAAGTCAAATATTAAATTACAAACTTAACAAATAATTACCAACAATCTCAGCTCTTACTAAACATAATTAGTAATATAAACAACTATTTCAAATCTTAAGTAACGGAACTATAAACTTAAAATAAATTTATAACGAATAGTTGTAAATGTTGGGTAAAAAACATAACTGAATAGAAAAAACATGCAAAACTAAACAACCACAACCAACAAGTAAAATAACGTCCAAGGATTTTTACCTTAATAAATTATGATAATAATAATAAGGTTAAATTCTTATTGCACTGACCTGCCAGGTCTTATTGTCTGACCTGCTCTACTCTGCCTGTCAGATAGACTTGTGTGACTCATAAAGGTTCAGAAGATCGACTCACTTCGACTGAGCCGAATGAAGTACTGCATAGATCCACAAGATTGTAGTTCACTGGTTCACTAACTGAAGGGCTCACTTGTTTTCTTTCTTTACATGAGGTGATATGTGAAGCGTAAGGATTGTAGTTCAGTAGTCCCAGTAGTTCACTGACTCACCCAATTTCCGGCTCCCACTCCGGCACTCATATCTTTTGGCTATGTGACTAATAGGAAAGAAGGAGTTGTTTCTTAACATCTCACTATCTCAATCTCAGTTTCATTCAGTAGACACCAGACAGTCGATGCCCGTGTTTTACTTCGTATAATTTATTTGATTGCGTGCTTAATGTAAATAACACATATTTGTTAATATACATTGTTCTTTCAGTCTAAATTTTAATAGTGTTGAATGTTTATTACACTAATACCGATTGAAAAAATAGTTTTACTAAAACAAAGCTTTACTATCACTGAGTAACATCTAGGCTATAATTAGTTTTGGCAAAAACATTTGTTATTTCAATATTTGTAAATTTAGTCGGAAATAATTCTTAGGTTAGGCCTAGACTGATGAATTACCATAGCAACCAATCAAATAAAGTAACAGATAAAACAGTTGTTTGCTCTAATATTTCCATTAACACCTGATTTCAAACTTCGAAGCAACTATTTGTATTTCTAACTTTTAGGTTAGGATTTTATTAAAGTTTAGACCTGAGCCTTGCTGGTTCTTTTAACCTTTATTATAACTGCTGCTGTAAAATATACGAAATAATTTGATTTGAACATTTAGCATTATTTACCATCTTAGCTTTGGTGGGCTTGCGGAGCACGCAGGGGTTTCCCCTACAATGTAATAATATTGCGTAGCTTAATAATATACATTGTGTTTTAGTATTACTATGTTGATGTCAGTAGTTTGGAAAGCATTCAATGTTATGTATTACATTATAAATCACTCATTACATCTCATTCAATACGTTCGGAACTACTGAACTAATTGCACTACGGAACTACAATGGTGAACTAGTTCTTTTCACTGAAGGAGAATCACTGAATTGCTTCAGTAAACTGAACGACATTTCCCAAGATTACTGTCAGACTAGAGTAGAGTGAATTGTTCAAAGAATGCGACGAGTGTGTAAATCTAAATTTATAAACGGCTTTGTCCAGACTGGCTGAATGAATTACTTACTGACTTAGAATCAACGTAAAGCAAAACTACATATAGAAAAAATACTAAAATTTATGGTATATTCTTAAGGGAACATAAAATCACAAATACGGAAGACTTTTGCAAAATGTTTATGTTGAACAGTTAAAATATTGAAAATTCGTGAATTCACTCTCAGCTTTTCGGATTAAAAACTTAGCTACCATGTTTGTAGCTACACAACTACAATCATTACCTCAGCAACCAACTTGACAAATTTAACTGCAATCAATTTATTATTGTTAAAAACATCACAGCATTTTTGGGTTCTGTTAAGAAAATAAAAGCTTTACACATTTTAGGTTAGGCCTATTCTAAAACAAAACATGTTTATTGAACACTAGCTGCTGTACCCGTGCTCTGCACGCCAACCCCGTTGGAACCGTCTATACACATAATCATGTTATCTTTACTTTATAATAAAGGTGTAGGATTAATAATAACACCAATAAATATTAGATGGTAAATAATGATGTTCAAATGAAATTATTTCATTTAATTTGGTTAATTTGGTTGCTATGGTAATGAATATAAACAAACGACATGTTGCTAAACTTTTTATACAAACAGCTGATATTTTTATAGATAAAATTGAAGGTTAAAGAAGTTTTCAAAGCCAGTTTGGCGGTACCCTGATGGAATTTCTAAATAAAAATATGCTCATTTTTTAATCTGGGAACCTAAAAATATCCATGAAAAATTTCAGCTCAATAAATCCAGTAGTTTTTACGTGATTGAGTAACATACATACACACACACATACACACACACACACAGACAGACACCATTAGATTTTTATATAATAGTATAGATATTTACATTGTTATTACCATAGCAAATAAATTGACTCATTAAGAATCAATTAATTATTCTTCACAAATATCACTGTATTAGATTAGGCAAAAGCAAACAGAATCAAAATCCAGAAAAAGGCTTACTGTTCTATATGTCAAACATAATATGGTATTACATATGATATTGCTTCCTTTAGTTGGATTTTTTTTTTTTTTTTTTTTTTTTTTTTTTTTTTTTTTTTTTTTTTTTGCTTTATGGTCCCCCGCGGGATTTGAACCCGGGACGTCTTGCTTATGAGGCAAGCACCATAGCCGTTGAGCTATGACAGAGTTGGATATATAAACATTTGTTTGAAATGTAGATTACTGATTAATATTAATGGTAAAATTACAATGCATGCAGTAGTTTGAATTATTGGGGATGGTGAGTGTTTATTTCGCTCTCTGTTTTACATTACGTATAAATCCCACCTTCATACCTAGATCTAAATTTCCTCTGTCCTAATTAACCGCCATTTCCGTGAAAATGTTTGAGTAATCTGTGTATGGTAAGTGCAAACTGTATTCTTAAGTAATTAAATTGATATAAAATATTTTATTACTATACAA
>JAGFPH010021593.1:0-13234 GCA_018207615.1 Philaenus spumarius | reverse complement strand
AAGGAACAAATTGTAGAAAAACAAAAAAAAATAAAAAAAACAAAATTTAAAAATATATTGGGAGGCTACATTTTTGTAATGGAGTGGTAGTCACCGGAAGTAGCGATGGTTGGGGCTACTTCCTTAAGGGGTGAACCTTCAGTTCACTCCGGATTGTAATGCGGGCCACGGGCTTCCCCCGTGCGACGGTTCCAACCCCGTATAACGCAGAGGACAATTACCCCCAGAGCTGACGGAGTATTCTCCATTCTCTACTCGACTTTCGACGAGTAATGACTTGAGTGTCGCAATAAAAGAAAGAGAGAAAGAGTAATAATGTCAAGTTCGAAACGTAGGGTTCATTTTAGAGACGAGATGAATACTATATTCTATATAATCGATGATTCCGATCAAAGAGACGCGAGAAATGGTTGTTGTTGGATGCGAGAAGCCGCCGAAAGGTTGCGACGAAGGGGGATTAAAAAAATTAAATGCGAAAACTATGATGACGAATCCGATGATGGTGACAATTTGAATAACGAGTTAGGCGCAGAGGACAATCGTAAATAAGACGGAGATGACTCTGTCATCTCCATTCTCTACCTGGCTTCTGACGAGTAAACATGGGTATTGACGCAAGTGTCTCAATTCGTTTCTACAAAGATAATGAATTAATTGAAAAAGTTTATTTAGATTGTTATGAATTTACAAAATGCTCGGAGGTATTCGATGTGAGCGATACGGATAGTAACAAAGTTACATTCAGTACTGAATACGATTCCGGCTCTTCTCAATCCGGAAGCGACTACTCTGAAGACGTCCCCTTAGAGGACGATCCGTCGGACACTGTCGAAGCGAGAATGGAGAAGATAGCTCAAAATGAAAAATTGATCGCGGCTTTTGAAGAAAGGATGCGGGCGAATAAAAAAATGAAATGCAAAGGCGAATCCGATTGCGACGAAGGGCGAATAAAAAAAATGAAATGCGAAGCCGAATCCGATGATGACAATTCGAATAACGAGTTAGACGCAGAGGACAAGGCGAGCGACTCTGAAGACACTGCTCTTAGGTCACTGGCGAGAAGTTAAGTCTTCCGTAAACCAAAGGGAGTAAGGAGTAGAAAAATTGATAAATTAATATTTTGGGAGGCTACATTTTTGTAATGGAGTGGTAGTCACCGGAAGTAGCAATGGTTTGGGGCTACTTCCTTAAGGGGTGAACCTTCCGTTCACCCCGGATTGTAATGTGGGCCAGGATTACGGCTTAACCGTAATCGTGTGACGGTTCCAACCCCGTGAAAACACAGAGGACAATTATAAATAAGACGGAAATCAGAGTATTCTTTCATTCTCTATCAAGCTTCTGATCGGAAGCCATGGCTTAATATTGTTGCGAGTTGAAGTGTTTCGTTTCACCCCGTACAGTAGTCGACGGAATCGCTTGCAAAATCTGTCGATGTTTTTCGTATTGTCGCTGTAAATGCATAACAGCTCAGAAGAAAACTACGAAATTGACCATTTATAAGACGAACTTTGAAGGTTATACATGCTGCACGAACATTTGTCATCGCTTCACGGAGGATCAGTTGTTCAACTGTCATTACTGTTTACGTACAGGCTTTATGCCTAGACTGTGCACTTGTGTTTTAAGAGACTGTAAATTTCGTAAATATTGGTGGGAAGAAGCATAAATGAGAGAACAACTGTAGTGTCTACACCTTTCAACTTCGCTGACTTTTTTACGAAACAACCGGATAGAAGTGTCTGAAACTTTCACTTTGCGCTGCTTGCAACAGATTGCGTCATTGAACTCAAGGTTTCACTACGAAGCAGTATAAAAGATCCAACGAACGAGTGGGTACTTCAGTCTCTGTCTACAGTTACATCATGGTGCCTCGACGAATCAGTAAGACTCCTAAGAGGACGACAAGAAGCCAGAAGGCGTTTGAATCTTTTTTAACGAGGGCGATTGAACAGTTGTCTAGGTAAGTACCAAATTTGTCAATAAACCGTTCTAAATCAATTTACAATATATCTGATTTTGTTTTGCAACTAGAGTTACGTCGCCACATCATTGCTTCACTTGAACTAAATTCTCAAAGCTTCGGCTTGCTTGTTTCTGTATTCTTAAATTTTTTATTCCGAAATATTTGTTGAAAAACACATACAATTTGATTTTCGTTCCCTAACGAGATTTTTTGTTTTCAGTGATATTCGCGAAAGCTGCGAAAACATCAGAGCCCGCGGATTCACTGCATTATCTATAGTTTTGGCGTCGGAGGTCGTGGGGCTCACACAATCGGGGCTTTCGGCATCATCTTCAAATTCTGCTCCGCTCAGAAAAAGGTGGAGTCATTTATGGTGGCCTAAAATTAGAAACTTGCCTGCCGTTGCACCACCGTCGCCTCCCCCGCCACCACCACCACCACCACCAACACCTAGTATAGAAGAAGATGAAGAAGAAGAATTGCTGCACTCACCCGAGCCTTCCTCTGCGCCGATAACCGCTATGATGTCGAGTGAGGGGGTTTCACTCTCCCAGGAAGAGTGGAATTTTGCAGAAAAACCCATCGAAGAGGGGGTAGCAGCAGCAGCATTAGATTTTACCGAGGAGGAACTTTCCTTCGTCGCAAAATTTGTAAAATAATAGTTGCAAATAAAATATGTATTCATAAATTTTGTATACTTATTGTTCTACTGCCCTACTCCCTATAAGTTAGAGATTGCATATTACGTCATCAAGATGGTGTCGTTACCAATTAGGTTAGATTACCACCACCACCACCTCTCCCACCCAAAAATTGAGCTCAAGGTTTCACAGCGAAGCATATAAATGATCCAATGAACGAGTAAGTACTTTAGTCTCAGTCTAGAACGAGTAAGTACTTCAGTCTAGAGTTTTATGCGAAAAAGAGTGTACATCTAATTAGTATAGAATATATATGTTTGATTTTGTTTTTTATTGCATTGGGGGAGACGACACTTTTGTATTGGAGTGGTCGTCACCAGACAGGGCGTTGGCTGGGGCTCTGTCTACAGGGGTCTACCCCTGTCCAATTATTATTATAGTCTTTTTATATATACAAAATTTAAAGAACAGTTTTAATTGTTAGTGTAATTCCAGATGTGACGCAGAACTATAATGGCAACACCACCTAAACGAGTAAGTAATTTTTAAATTAAAACTACAAATTATATTGAATCACTTTTACAGTTCTTTGTATGTTTTTCTTTTTTTTTTTTTACAGAACAAAAAAGTACAGAACAAAAAAGTTCAACTACATTCGGATAGTTCTTCTTCTTCAACATTTTTTGAGGATGAGGAGAACGGTCAGGACCTCTCCACAGTGGAGTTTCCTTTAGGAGAAGAAGTACGTTTGATTTTTTATATGTTTAAATTCTCTCTCTCTCTTTACAGATGTAGTTAATTTTTATTATCTCTTATAATTATTTCAGTTTAGCCCCGCTTCGCCCGAATCTTCCGACCGAGGGTCACCATCGGTGATCTCTTCACGACCTAGTTCCTCACTACTACGGGTGAGAAATCACAATGAAGATAAATCAGTCCTTGAACCGTATGAATTACATACAGCTCGGTATGGTTCTTGGCGCGTCGAAGCTCGATTGCAGGAATTCATAAATTTTCAGGGATACGGGTATTATGTAAGTATCAGCTATGTGTTTTAAGTGTTTGTTTAATAAAATTTATTTTTCAAATGTTTTAAAGGTTTTTCTTTCCGTTGTTATAGGCGCACGACATTAATAGGGTACCCCCTGCAAGTATTATAGAAACTCTCTTTAAAGAAGCAAAGAGAGAACTAGTCGCTATTATAAATGATGTTGATACAACTACAGGCAACAGGTGCGTAATGACAAGGAGGCTACTAAGTATGGCTGTATGGAGGAAATTGAGACACGACCTGGGGCAAGTAGTGGCTGTGGGGGAACATTTTTTAAGGAGATTCGGGAAACTTCCAGATGATGATGACACTGTAAGTATCTTTTCGTGCAAAATTAACTTGATTGTTAATGTTTCTTTTAAAATTGATTTCATAGTTACAACCGTCGGTCGTCTACTTTTACTTGATTGCTAATGTTTTCTTCTGTTTTCACAGACGGGTTGCAACAGATGGCCGACTGTTCAGTACTTTAACATCCCCGTCGGTGATGCATCTACCTCGGGTACACGCGATGACTCTGCAGCTTCTACCTCAGTTCCTGCTGCTGCTTCTACCACCTCACCGTCTGTCTACACAGGCTATAATGCTTATCAAACTTCCAACCACAGTTATTATACATCACGGTTTACTACTGTAAATTCAACTATTACTCCTGCTTCTACCTCCGCTGTTTCTGCAGCTTCTGCCTCCAATGATTCTACATCATGGCTTACCACTCGAAATTCAACTGTTACTCCTGCTTCTACCTCCGATGTTTCTGCAGCTTCTACCTCCAATGATTCTACATCCATTGCTCCTACCTCCGACGATAAGTCTGCAAGCATTCACTCTTCGTGCCCTGTGTGCCTAATTAACAAAAAACACGTCGCTGTTGTCCCATGTGGGCACGTATTCTGCAACGACTGCGTTACTCAGGTTAACAAATGTCCATTGTGTAGAAAATGTATAGTTGATTATTTAAAAGTTTTTCTTTAATTCCATGTATAAAAAGACAATAATAAAATTATATTCTAGCCAATACAGTGTCATCTAATCTTTATATTCTAGCCAATACAGTGTCATCTAATCTAGGTTAGGAAAATAGCGTTCCCGCCACCACTCCACGCCCACCTCCACCCCCCCCACCCCCCCACCCCCCCCCCCCCCACTCCACCCTCACCCAAGGTCCACCCCCACACTCATCCAAGGGTTTAGAGTCGCGTGATTGGCCCCCCTCCCCTCTTGTTCTCAGGTGCGGGGTACTCTACTATCGTGTTCAGAAATGGATCTGGAAAACATCTTGATTTGATGATTGAAGGCTCGGTTGGAATTGCAACGGGGCTGCATTAAATTCATTACAGAAGTGCATAATTTTTTTTAATATCTAAAAACTGATAAAAAGTGGTGAAAATCATTTCTCGTGGGTTTTTGAGGTCGCTGGTTCGGAATCTGACATCGAAAAACGTGGACGATGCCCCGGGCGGCCTCAACGGGCCCAGGGCTGAAATTTAAAAGTTGAGAAAACTACTTGGAAAGCGTTTCCGGTTTTTCTTGAGGTCGCTGATTTCAAACCTGACATCAGAAAATATGAACGGGGCTCGGTGGGGCTCTACTAAGGAAAAATGTCGCTGATGGTCAGGGTGGCAAAGGTGGGAGGGAAAAAAACATTCCCCTAAATTTTCTTACACTTTTTAATACTCCAGATTTGTGAACAGAACTAATGGAAATTCTGGGGGATTGGGTAAAAAGTCGAATTTTATTATGTAGCGTTTTATTTTTAAGAGGCTATTTTTTGTCACCTTTAATGTTCTAAAAATAAAAAATAGGTCATTTAATTGCCATTTCAACGGTGCCATTTAAAATAAGAAAGTGAATCCCCAAAAATGCATTAAAAAGTGCATCCTTACAACTCACTACCCTGTCCCCAACCCCTAGTAGAGCCTCTAACGAGCGTCGATCAAAAACCAACTGGGCAACGATTTTGAAGTCGTTTTCTTAACTTTTAAATTTTGGCCCCTGGGCCCTTTGGGGCCTCCCGGGGCATCAGTGAAGTTTTTCGATATCAGATTCGGTAGCAGCGACTTCAAAAACCCCGGGAAACGATTTCCCAGTCGTTTGCTCAACTTTTAAATTTTGGCCCCTGGGACTTTAGCGGCCGCCCGGGACATCATATTCGGAACCAGCTACCTCAAAGACCCCAGAAAAGTGGTTTTTACCACGATTTATACATTTTTAGATATTTTTAATAAATTAGTCACTTTTGGATGCATTTTATGCAGGCCCGATGCAATTCTGTACGAGCCGTCAATCGTCGTAATATGTAGACTTTTTCCTAATTCAACACAATGCCCCCGTATTGATCCAAGCTGTATCTCAATATTAAGTTATTACAGTGAACTTGGTATAATTTCCCAGGTCTATAGCCCAACTACACAAAGTAAAATATGAATATGAACTACTCTGATTAGGAGGCGTTGTTCTAGCCAAATAATTGTGAGAGGTAACACTAAGAGCTAAGGCGATATTTTGTGTTATTGTGTTGGTTTGGAGGAAATCCCAAATTATAATTTTACCAACAGATATAAAAACTCACGTTAGTATATGTTTCGGGCGTACACTCATTTTTATATTAGTTGATATCATGTTTTCTCTTGGTATCCAAACAGCGTTTACGTGATATAGCCTATAGGCCTAATTATGTGGGTGGGAGGGGGTGTAATATGGGTGGTAAATTGGGGGGCCCCGTAGTAAAAGTTTGCACCGGACCCGCACAAGCTAAGGCCGGTCCTGTTTAACATAATTATTCCCAAGAATATACTTTCTCAAAAGATCTGATACAACTTGATAAATACTTAGGTTTACATATAAATATATTTACACCGATGCACATAAATTTAACCATTACTGAAATGAAGTGCTATGAACGAAAAATATAAATTTACTGCTGGCTTGTAGGGACAAATTCCCCTATTTATACAAATTATACTGATCTGTTTTTCATTGCAATGTATTTCTTATGGAGATTTTTGGTAACTTAAAGTTCCTTAAAACCCTATAAATGTTGTAAATTGAGAAAACCCTATATTTTTCCCCGCTCCTTCGCATCAAAACCTTTAATTTGAGCCATTTCCCAGCTTTGTTCGACCTTCCAAGCTCCCACAACCTTTCTCTCAACATTCGGCTCACTAAATTATATATTTAGATAATAGTTAAAGCTCAAAGAAATATCGATTAGATTTTTTGAAAATAAATTAACTTTAAAATTGGAACGCAACATTTTATTATTTTAATTCCTTTAGAGTCAATTAATACAAGTGTTTTAAAATGCTTACGGGTTATCCTACGCACCCTAATGTTCGAAGGGGTTAACCTACGCATATTTCGAATTGTGAACTTTTCGGAAAATTTTTGCAACTAATGGTTGGCCTCTTCCAGTTTGGGCTTGTAGTAGTAGTGTATAAAATGATTTCAATGTAGAGAATTTGAACAAACAAAAAACACTTGGATAGTTGATGGAATTAATGAAGCTATCTTTAACTACAAAATAAGAGATAACTGTCACTTTATAGGTTGATGAAACCAAGCTCGTTGATTATTGTTGGAACGGAACGTAAGCAATACAAGGTAATTCATTAAGACTTAACACATGTTTCTTCGACCGTTATTTCTATCTGACTGACTCTTTTGACGTGCACAAACAACGTTAAGGCAAGGTTACCGACTAGTCATTATAAAGTTTTGTTTGTTTTAATTGTAATCCGGTTTTAAACCTTATATTTTCTCCGTTTGGTACTTTTGATTTCAGAAGTTTACTCCAAGGTTTTTTTCTTAAACATTTATTTGTAAATGTGCTTATTTTCAGTGTCAAGTTTAAAATACAAGCTGCATAAGAACTAAACTTAACTAGAAGTATATTACTTTTTCATTTAGTATTTCCTTATAAATCTACTGATTTGAAAGTTATTTTTATTGTAACTTCTTTTAGTTATAACTGCTTCTGTGGTTCTTTTATTAGCGAATTTCCATAGGAAAAATGAGCTATTGCAGTGGCCCTTATGGTAAGACCCAAGGTTGGGAGTAGCAAATGAGCACGTATCATGGTCCCCAGAACACGTTTTGGGGTGTCATTAAAAATCATACACATATATATATATATATATATATATATAGATTTCTCGCGTAATCATTTGTTGGTTTTGCTGTTATTTTTAACCAGGATAGGTTGATCATTTTCGATCAACATTTATTGTGGCTCTTTCGTGTTCAAGCATCGGATCAACATTTCAAAACCAACAAATAAGGGACCCAATTACAAAAAACTTATACAATTTCTTATACACCCAACTTAGAGTCGTAACTGAGACCACCAATAGTTGATCTGTTTTATACAAGTTATATACAAAATACCGTTATTCAGAAAGTTTTGTAAGTTTTAAACCGGCCAGTCTCACTCGCTCGCTTTCCTAACTGCACCCTGCCATCGGCCCGTCCTGGCCTTGCCTACTTACCCTACCTGCTACCTATTCATAGTTAAGGGAGGGTTGTTTATTGTTTACTGCATGGTATATTAAATGAATTATTGGTTTAATATTTTACTTCTACACAATAGACGATATGCAAATTATAGTAAGTTCTTCATTTCTTTACCGATTTTCGTAAAACTCATTTTCCTATTGTTTTTTGGGATGCTGAACAAGAATCTGGCACTAATTTTTATCTAATGTTAAAAATAAAAATAATTACTTGATTATTACGAATTATATATATTTTTTGTAAAGAATAAATCCATTTACACAGTTTTCACGATATCTTCCGAACATCGGAACTTATAAAAATTTAATCGGACATGAGTCAGAATTGTTGTTTTAATAACTTAGTCATAAACTTTAGTCATTATATTTTTTTTCAATTTAATTTTAGTGTTTGAAGTCGGAAAACATATCTGTAAAAGCAATTGACAGCATTTGATTAAGCTGTAAAAACTTTTCTTATAATGTTTTGGATAATACAGATGTATTTAGGTATTTTTTTCAACTAAATTGACAATTTCTAAAACTTTAGGGAAATGTCTCATCTCTAAAACTGTAAAAACAGAACGAAACAAAAACATATGCTAAACACGAACATTTTACATAATTCGTAATATTATTTAAGAAAATATGCTGAATTTATGCAATCAAATATAGCGGATGATGTTTCAGGAAATAAATACGCAATTATTAAGAATGTCTTCAAATAGAAACGTGAAATCACAGTAGAAAAAGGTAATACATTTTGAAACAAAACAGTGCTAGCCATTATAATTGTAGACCTAATATTCGTTCATTTTACTGCCTAGAAGTTAAAGAGTTTTCTCCTATTTCATGTTTTAACCCTGACCTTGAAAAGTTAATTACTTTATTGCAGTGACATTTAATGAGACTGCTTTACATTCAAAATAGTACATATTTTGAAGAAGAAAACAGAGTAACACTGTAGTATTATTGGAAATAATAAATCGTACAAAGTGTGTGTTAGTAAATAATATTCTCTATACCTTAAAAATACAACTTATCTCTTTCTATCTGTCTTTTTTATAAATTTAGAATTAAATATTATATTTTCTTACAGTTTTTTCTAACTTGTAGAGTTATGACATGTAGGAAAGGTTTAGCTTAATTTTGATCAAATCAGTTCAATACTTCCCAAATTTTAACAATGTATCATTGGAACATATCAACATGGGTCAGAAATAAATGTTCTAATTTCAGCATGCTACTAACGTTTTTACGTAATTTATTTTTTAAAATCTGTAGAACCTTAATTTATGTTAGTAGAATTTGTTATTTTTTATATAGGCCTATTATATTTAGATCTGAAGTATTTTTAGGACTTGCTCTTTAGTTCTCAAGTTATTACCACTGTTGTTTTCCAGTATGTTATACATTTAATCTAAAAACAGAATCATTGAAGTTGGAGTTCGGCATTACGAGGTGGTATCAAAACGTGAAAGTGAGCAACTGTAAAGACTGGTCATGCTGAAAGAGCTTTGTATTTTCAAGCTTTAGCCTCGGGTTCGTTCAAGTTCAAATTCGATTTTGTATACTAATATCTAATACAAACTAAACATTCTTTTGTAAAGCATTTATAATTTTTTTTGCGTTTATGATAATTAATAGTTAGAAACTATACTAGGAGTTTGATTTGAGCAAAGTAGAAAACAAATAATCAGATATAAAATACGTAGCCTACCTAAACTTACTTTAAAATACTTTTACTTTTTTAAGATGTCAACAAATCATTATATTTTGGAATAACCTCCATTTAAAACACTTTTTTTGGTAAATTAATAAATTCAAATAAGATCCAACGTCTAAAAATGTTTTAAAACTATTTTATAAATGTTTCAAATTGGGACAAATTGTTATTTGTGGTACCTATTTATAATTATATTTCAATAAAAAAAAAAGCTTTCAAGTTTTGTAAGATTCCTTAAGGATAATTGTTATAGACGAACTAAGTCTATAAAGTTTATCACTTTAATATTATTTTATTATTATTAGAGCTGTTGTATTTTCGAGTTTCAATCAATTAATTTATCCTGTAAAATTGTCTACCAGTAAAATTGTTGTCCTGTAAAATTTAACAACAATCCAGTTAGGCTAACACAAGCAAATAAGATACACTTTACTTTAAACATTTGTTTTTATGCAAATATGTTTAAAAAAGCGGCAGTTGAAAATGTTCAATGTTAAATCTAGAAAACTATACATTTTACATTTTATAAATCCATCTTTTGTAATTGAGTGATGAAAAAAACTGAATATTCTTTATAAAATTTGCGGATCCGGCTTGCGATTCACTTTTAATTATACATTTTTACTGTGCAAAAAAAAACTTGGTACTTAAAAAAATTTCAATGACGTGAAAAATAAAAGGGATTTTTAAAAAAAATGTGAAACGCAAAACGGATGCGTATTGTGACTGTGGTTAAAACGAGACTTTGCAAAAAATGTATTATGAAAAATTAACAAAATAAATGGTTTTAAATTTAACTTTGCTCTTTCGGGATAAAACCCCAAGATGGACGCCACTAAAGCAGGCTCTTAAGTTGTAATATTTTAAGTGCTCGCTGTATCGTTTAAAATGTGTAACCAGTGTCTCAAATACATCAAAAAGGTTTTAGAATTTGTATTTTTTTTTTTTTTTTTTATATTCAGGTATATTGCTTAAAAGTTATGGGCTGACCGACTAATTAAAAAAAATTCGTAAAAAATCTTATTTGTCATTAGTACAGGATGTGGCGCACAACTCCTAAGTTTCATTCTATCTGGGTTATGTACTAATGTTGTATTTCCACTCCGTATGTAAAACACCTATAGGACCTTGTATATATAATAGATATTGCATGTTTTTTTTTATACCCAGAAGATCCCAATTACACATTTACTATATTTAAGCCATCATAAATAGAGGAACTAAAGTTTAAGAGTGCATCTTCATTACCAAAACAATCTCCAAACCCAAACTGATTATTGCTAAAACATTTCTTTTTCTAAAAAATCATTATTATGAACTTTAGCTCTTTGTCAAAAAACCTTTTAGAACAAAGATATCAGAGAAATAGGTTTGCAACTATTCCCTGTCACTCTTTTTGAAAATTGGTACAACTAGGGATGTTTAAATCTATCAGGAAACATGCCAGTCACAAAAGTTAGGTTTATTAAAAACTATACGACATCCGTTATATGAATGTTGATAGCCTTGAGCAAAGATGCACTTACACCATCAAATTCTGAAGACTTGTCTAACTTAAGCCCACGGATCTTTTTCTCAATTTCGCCCGGTGTTACTTTTGTTAAAAATATAAAACATTTCTTTTCGTGGTCCTTAAAATGACTATTGTACATTGAAAATGAAGAACAATTTGTTAGAAATGGTGTCGCAATATGTTTCATAGTGTATACCAAAATACACGTAATTTAACGTGTGTAATGTTTAACCTATAAAAAAATACTTCCATCTCTATAGTCGTGATTTCTATTTGAATCTGAAATAAAATTTTGCAATCGATAAGGACTAACCTCATGCTGTTCGATCCATGTCTTAGATAAAACAATACGATGAAGCAGGTTGGCAACCAGGTTACAAAATTATAAAAATGTTTCCTAACTTTGTAACATGGTTTCATCCACATACGAAATAAGGTAGATAAAATGTAATTCAAGCTTACATAATAATGTGATAATAAAAGCAATTTTAAAGTGTGTGAACTATTTCAAAAAGTTATTAATTAGAATTTCTGCATGGACAGTTTAATTCAAATAACAAAATTTGCCGAAATACATTTCTGGTTTTCTTTTCGTTCTTAAATATTTTTTTTTATATCTTTGAAATTAGAAGATTTGTTACATTACAGATATCCTGCAACTGACACACGCTCAATTTACAATAAGATGAAACTTGAATTAACTAACACGTAAAATTGCTTCTAGGAGTCTCTAGAATTGAACAAACACAAAATTATTTTAGCACAGAATAGCACCAAAATTGTCGTCAAATCATGTTGTAACAAATGTACTTTATTGATTTACTAAAAATACTAAACCCAATTCCAACTAAATCGTTTACGGTAAAAATTAAAATGTAAACGTTTACGTATGTCCTCAATTATACCTTCATGATTTCAACTTTAAAAAATCAAAATTATTTTATTAGAATAGGTCTAGATAACGAAACAATGTTGTTAGAGTGAACGTACTCTACGTTAGGGTCGAGGGGCTGCCACAAGGGTAATAAGGGTCAGAAATATTTCTATTGTTAAATTCATTTCTTAAGACACCTTACTCATCCGACAAACGGGAGTTGTTAACATTTCTACAAAATGGTTTGGTAATTTTACATTAGGTTCTTATGTTATGTTTAAAATATACTTGCAAAGGAAATGTAAGAACCTTATAAATACAACTTCATTTTGATGTAGTTGGTTTGAAAAGAATTTGCAAGACTTGGCTCCACGAATCTGATCCTATGTCTAAAGAAAATAGTTTGATTCTTTCGATTTTAAAGTAAAAAATATGTGATGCATTGATTGTAAAAAACGTCTACGTGCAGAAAAAGTGTTTATAGTCTAATATTTCTTCAAAACCTACTGCAAAATAGGTTTAACTTCTTACAAGTGTTCAACAGAACGTAGACCTAATAGTTTTGTCCGTCATATTGTATTCTTATAATACAATTATTTATTTATTTTATAATTTATTTTGTAGTTATGTTTTTGTCATTGAAAAGGACCTGAAACGTCCAATGGTAGCACTCAGTAATGGTCCAATGGTAGTAATTTGGGTTCAGGGAGCACCAAAACAAATTATTCTACTAACAATATTTTTGGGTTCAGGGAGCACCAAAACAAATTATTCTACTAAAAATATTTTTGGGTTCAGGGAGCACCAAAACAAATTATTCTACTAAAAATAGTTTTGGGTTCAGGGAGCACCAAAACAAATTATTCTACTCAAAATATTTTTGGATTCAGGGAGCACCAAAACAGATAATTCCACTAAACAATTTGTTGGGGTTCAGGGAACACCAAAACAGATAATTCCGCTAAAAATTCAA